>JAULBS010092511.1:0-17204 GCA_032355785.1 Symmetromphalus regularis | reverse complement strand
AACCAACCAACCAACCAACCAACCAACCAACCAACCAACCAACCAACCAACCAACCAACCAACCAACCAACCAACAACCAACAACCCACAACCAACCAACCAACAACCAACCAACAAACCAACCAGCCAACGAACCAATAAAAAGTTGCAATGACAAGATAAGAAAAGACAATTTATTTTTAGTATAAAGGCCATAGGCCCATACTATAAACACAGATTCATACATTTTTTAACGCATGTGCATAATTTTTGCAAAGTTCTATATAGGTATTTCAATTTTTTTTGCAAATTATGAAGATAAAAGCATACATTGAATAATACACCCAGGTTTTCTGATGTCATAATATCTATAAAGGTTTGCAATGAATGATTTTTTTTATGAATTTAGAAATATAATAATCTCTTAGTACATTATAATGGTTACATACAAGTAATATAAAGTTGCAATGAGTTTGAGATATATAAAACTATTTCAAAAGTTAATTTTATCCTTACCGTATTGTCTCTAGTAACGCTCGTAGCTGTTAGTTACATCAATGTGATGAGAAGATACTAATAATAGCATACAAGGTATCACAGGGATCTATTTTTTCCCGAGCTTCATTAACATATTATTTCCAGATGTATTACTCCATTTCAGCGATTAACCCTTGTACTGCTGAATGTAGTTTAAAAAGCATTTTTGCGTGGGCTTTCTATAGTCAACACTATATGAAATAAAAATAGAAAACTGTGAGGAAGTACGGAAGAATTTTATTCAAACTTCTGCTTCCAGGTTTAAAATATCTGTAATACTTTTCCTGTTAGCTTAAATTGAGACACGCCCAGTACATTAAACCGGACACACCACAACAATAGCACGGCACAGCTGGTGGTACTTAAAATAAATTCTTAAGTAATTATAACATAATGTGAATAATATCTCTGACCACTGTAGCCGTTTAAATAATGAGGGAGGGTGTCGGGGGAGGGGGATAATGAATAGGGGCACCATCAGATATTTGAAGAGAGCCTACAACGTACTCAATAAACGTAAAATATGCAAATTTTAAGGCGCTTATTGTCGCAAAAAAAAGGGCGCCGGAAATGTTTCTTTTTATATAAAATAGGCATCATGTTTTATAGGTTGGTTGCACATATTTTCGTGCTTATATCCAACTAAGATTCAAGTAAGCTGTCCTGGGCACACAACTCAGCTTATTGTGCTCTCTGTCCAAGACAGATGTTAATGTCAGTACTACAGGCAAAACCCTCTGCAGCCTCTCAGTGTGGCCACACTTATCGATAAGCAGCAAGGGGTCTTTTATATGCACTATTCCACAAACAGGATAGAACATATGCCTTTGATAAACCAGTTATGGACAACTGATCGGTGTTTCTTATCAGTTGATAGTTTGCTTGTTGTCACTGTCACTTTGAAACCTCCCGCCTACAGCTAATGAGGTGATAAGATTGTAGCTTAAGGCAATAAAATAACTGAGTTGATAACAAAGCCAGTGACACTTAGTAATTGCGTGGAGCATATTATGGTTTTCATTGTGGTAACGTTAGCAATACTGAAACTTTGGGGGTGGGGGTCACAAAACAATCCAGGCAGGCAGGCAGGCAGGCAGGCAGGCAGGCAGGCAGGCAGGCAGGCAGGCAGGCAGGCAGGCAGGCAGGCAGGCACGCACGCACGCACGCACGCACGCACACACGCACGCACGCAGGCACAGGCAGACATCTAGATAGGCAGGCCGGCAGGAAGATAGGCAGGCCGGCAGGCAGATTATCCTCTATCCGTTTTCGGAGGCGTTCGTTGCAGGTGAAAAAAAATGGTGAAAAAATTATAATTGCCGGAAACATACTTCAGACCGGATGCAATTAATGAACCTGCAAAGTGCAGCTATTATGATAGCAAATTGGTTTGTTCTGTTCAGTAATTACGTGTTAGATAGCGTCACACAACACAGACTATCAATTTATCATATCCAACGGCTAATGTTCATGGTATAAAACTTTTAACTTTTTAAATATGGCGTTTTCAAGTGCAAACCTGAGGTGCGATGGGTCATCAGATCGACCCCCTTCATCAAACCCATTTGGACTACTTCTCGTTCCAGCCAGTGGTCTAGAAAGACATGTATTACTTGTGAGAAATCTCATATAAAAGATCCCTTGCTGCTATATGGCGGTAGAAGGTTTCTTCTGAAGACCCCGAGTCACAAACGTCATACTACATCTAATATCTACTGAATAGACAATAAACAACATGTTGGGGTGTAGTTAAACAATAAACAACAAACTGGGGTGTAGTTAAACAATAAACAACATGCTGGGGTGTAGTTAAATAATAAAAAACATGCTGGGTGTTGTTAAACAATAAACGACATGCTGGGGTGTTGTTAAACAATAAACAAACTGCTGGGGTGTAGTTAAACAATAAACAACATGCTGGGGTGTTGTCAAACAATAAACAACATGCTGTGGTGTTGTTAAACAATAAACAAACTGTTGGGGTGTAGTTAAACAATAAACAACATGCTGGAGTGTAGTTAAACAATAAACAACATGTTGAGGTGTAGTTAAACAATAAACAACAAGTTGAGGTGTAGTTAAACAATAAACAACATGCTGTGTTGTAGTTAAACACGCAATCCTTTCCTTTAAAAGTTTTATAATCACGAAACCAAAACTGATATACATGTTTTAAAACATGTTAACCGTCGTCCGTCGTCAGGTGAACTTAGTGTTAACCTTTTTAAAGTAAAGTTTGTTTTATTTAACGACGCCTCTAAAGCACACTGATTTTTATCTTATCATCGGCTATTAGACGTCAATCATATGGTCAATCTGACATATATATTTAGAAGAAACCCGCTGTCGCTACATAGGCCACTCTTTTCAGATAAGCAGCAAGGGGTCTTTTATATGCACCGTCCCATAGACAGGACAGCACATACCACAGCCTTTGATGAACCAGTTGTGGACACTGGATGGAACGGAAAATAGCCCAAATAGCAAATGGGTTCACTGAGAAGGATCCGATCTGATGACCGACCGGTTGCCAAGAAAGAAGACAAAACAATACATGTAATATTAGATGCATTCAATTACGTGGGTGAAGTTCATATTCACTTTCATCATGTTTTTAATTTCAAAGCAGGGACAACGGTTTCTGAATGAGTAAACATGGGTTTACACTTGGGACAGTGACGCTAAATTAATTGTAAAATAGTCCAGACTGGTTTTCACTATGGGTTGTATTTTGGTCTAGACCGGACTATACCCCACTAGTCCAGATCACACTTCCTTTTGTTCTTCATAAATAAGTCTGTAGGCCATTTTAACCCTGGGTATAGTCTGGGAATCTGTCCCTTTACTTATTTTGTTGATGTATTAAACAATGAAAATATTAAAAATAATTGAAAAGGGCACTTCAAATGGGAGGAATCATGTAACGGGATCCCTGTGACCCCACTCTGGATCCACCAATACATCATGACCATCTATAGTAGGAGTGCCAATCTCCCAAGACTGTCTTTATAGAATGAAGCTTGTTCACCCACGCACTATTCCATTCAGTTAGATAAAATATATTAATTAAAAATTTATAATCAGTATATAAAAAAACTTGTTTGTATTTAAATGGTTCTGTATTGAAAAAATATTATGCAAGTAACATTAATATACTATCAGAATTGTAAAAGTAAAGTAGTTTGTTTTATTTAACGACTCCTCTAGAGCAGTTTGATTTTTATCTTATCATCGGCTATTGGACAACAATCACATGGTCATTCTGACATATTTGTTTAGAGGAAACCCGATATAAAAGTGAGATCTAGCTTTGAGTTTGTTTAAATTTACTACTGGCATTAAATAATAAACTTGTAAATTACACAGATGGTGATGGTTAGCTAATTACCAGCTTTGAGTGTTAAAAGACTCATTAAGTCTTCCCAACAAATTGTCAACATATCAACTATTTCCAATTTGTTTTGATTTTACAGATTGATATTTTGTCACTACTCATGAAAATAGTTGAAAAGAGGTAAAAATTAATGGTTGCAAAACCAATTATGGGGTGGTGTGCTCTCAAATACGATAGTAAGAACAATGGAACAAAGCATAGGAAATTCTGGAGTGGATCTCCAGTACATGTATAGTAATCCAAGGGAGATAACCTACTTATCCCAAATAACCTCTATTACCTTGAGACATTTTCAAGAGTCCAGGGTATTTTTTTCCAAGCATTTGAGCAAATTCCTTGAATTCGTCCTTTTGTAGCCAGTCGTAACAGTTTTTGCCATTGATATCTCTTGCAAAAACATCAGCTTTCTTTTCGATCAGCAACTGAGCAACATTAATCTGTCCAAGTTCACAAGCATACATCAGTGGAGTCTTCTTCTTGTGGGTTTTGCTGTCGACATCAAAACCCTCTGAAATGAACATTTCAACCATTTCAAGATCTCCATTACAGGCAGCGAAATGCAAGCAGTTATGTCCCCCTTTGGAAAAAGCTTTACAATTAGCACCATGTTCTTTTAGAATCTTAACAGACTTCAAACTACCATATCGACTTAAGTACAACATAGGTGTCCATTCATTTTCTCCTTTAGCGTTCACATCCATTTTATACTGAATAATAAGCTTGAGAAGTATCTCTTCATGGCATTTATTCAAACAAGCATGATGCAAACAATTTCTTTTTTCATTGTCAACAGCAAACTTGACGGCTCCCTCAGCTATAAGTAAGTCCACAAGAGAAGTGTTTCCCTCTTGACAACAGTACATAAGAGGAGTCTTTCCTTCACGAGTTCTGCTATTTACATCAATTCCCTTAGATAGAAGATGTTTTACTTTCTTCTGGTTTCCATGACAGCATGCTAAGTGAAGACAGTTATGCTCTGTTTCATCGGTCATGTCAGTGTTTGCTCCAAATGATAACAAAAGTTCCAGCAGATCAAATGTGCCAAACCGACTTGCATACATCAGTGGAGTCCAGGATTTCTCGCCTTTGCTGTCAACATCCATTCCCAATTCAAGTAGCAGTCGAGCTACATGGAGATGTCCTGACTTGCAAGCAAGATGCAAGGCATTCCTTTTATCTGTGTCACAGGCATCGATATTGGCCTTATTTTTAATTAAACATTTCACCATGTCTATGTCACCGTGAGTGCATGCATACAATAATGGCGTTTCCTTTCGATTAGACTTTGATTCAATATCTAATCCATCAGCCAGGAAAGATTGCATCATCTTAACACTACCTCCCAACGTTGCCAAGTGCAGAGAGTTCAGACCACCATCAATCTTGACGTCATTATCGGCTCTTTTCTTAATAAGTAGGTCAAAAATCTCCACGTTGCCATAACGAATGGCAAAACACAGAGGGGTATATCCCTTTTTATCTCTACAGTTGATGTCTATGTCTTCATAAGAGAGTATCTTCTCAATTAAACTACTGTTGTCTGATCGGAAGCATGCGTAGTGAAGACATGTTCTTTGAGATGCATCCTGTTTGGAGATGTCTGCACCTTTATCAAGAAGCATTTCTACTATGTGGATGTGTCCCTCAGAACAAGCATACATTAATGGAGTCATCCCGTTGTCTGCTGCACAATTAACATCCATATCACCCTCCAGCAGAAAACTGTGCACTATGTCTACATTTCCACTTCCACAAGCCAGATGAAGGCAGTTTAATCCAGTACAAGTGGTCACAGTTTTGTCAGCACATTTTGACAAAAGAAGCTTAACAGCCGTTAAATCTCCATAGCGACATGAATACAAAAGTGGTGTCCACCATGATTTTCCTTTGCAGTTTATGTTAAGGTCATACTTGCAAAGTTCTTCTATGACTTTGGTCTGATTACCCAAGCAGGCAAAGTGGATACAACAGTTACCTTCTTTTGAGGTGCATTTGTAGTTAGTCCCTTTTTCAAGAAGAACCTGCACCAGTTCCAGATGGCCATGCAGAGAAGCTAGCATCAATGGAGTGACGCCGGTCTCTGTTATACTGTCAATACTGATATTAGCCTCCAGAAGCTTTTTGACAATGTCTGTTTTTCCAAAGGCAGCAGCCATGTGAATAAGTCCACAATTTCCTTTAAACTCCAGACAGAAAGAAGAAGTCAGTTTGAAGTAGTTCTCAAATTTACTTGCCAATTCTTTGTCTTCATCTTTCATTATGTCTTCTATTGTCGTCTGTGCCAACTCTTTTTTAACACGTTCGTCCTTTTTAATGATTGCATCAAAATAATTAGCATTACCACTGACACATGTTGCTAATACTGGCCACATAAACTCTTCTGTAGTGAAGCTGCCTAAAGAAAGAGCTTTGGTTAAAAGATATGGATGGTTAAAGAAGGCAACCCAAAACATGAAATGAGCTCCATAGTGTTTGTCACGAGAGTGAAACACAGCATCCAAAGCATTTGATTTCGAAAGGATATCAAATATTTTTGTTCTGATGCTCAGAAAGCCAAATGCTTGGTGTGATAAACAAACGGCAAATTCTCTATTACGCAGCTCTTCAGCCAAGCGCTGGGCCAGCATCTCATGACTTGCTTCAGTGATTGTAATAAAAAACTCACTACCTTCACTGTGACTTTTATCTGCAGCACTTCTAACTCTTATCCATTCATTGATTGCTTCCATGCTGCAATGTCTGATGAGGAATTCATTGTTCTCCATGCCCAGCAGGTAAGACGCAGCATCATGAGTAGATGAATGCAAAAAAGACACCTCGCCATCTTCAATTTTAAAAAATGTATCTTTCAATATTTCAAACGTATCTTTAATTCGGATGCAGAATTGTTGCACTGATTCTCTGGGTAGACTGCTATCATAGATGATTTTAACCTTCTCCTCCAATCCACTGGTTTTCCTCGACTCGGAACTACTCAGTGATGTCAGAGTGAAATGTCCATTGCATAATACCATTAACATGAAGCAAGCTTTCTTCACAGTGTCAGTATTAAACAAACTAGTGAGTTCAGTTTTTAGAAAATTGATTGGATTCTTAAAGAACGTGGAAAGATCTTTTGTCTTTAGGAAGATGGTGGAATATAACTGACAAACATAAGGAAATCCAAGAGCTGTCAGTCCTTTCTCCAACACCAGATCACAGACTTTCGAAATTTCATCCTTACTAACAGATGACCCTTTGTTTTCTAAATGTTTGGACAAAAATTTTTCAAATTGTTCTTTTGACATTTTTGAATTGGACAAATCAACAACAGATTCGGTAAAGTAGTGCCACAAATGCTGCTTGACGTGACATTTGCTTTCTTGAAGAAGCCAAGTCCTAGATGTGAATACGACTTTGATAATGTTCTTGATTTGAACGTCATCTTGCACACTCTCTGGCGTGTTGGAGGTGTTTTCTAACCTGTCTGCAATGAGTGGAAAATGTTTGTTAAAAGCGGCAATCCGATCTTGTGTGGTCGATACTGATCCCATGACGTCATCGACCACAAGAAGCTTTTGATCTCTTTTGTCCAAGATCTCGTCAGACTCTAATTGTTCTAAGTTATCAACAAAGAACACTGCATAGCCTTTCTGTTGGTATTCTTCAATCAACCTCAATGCCATTGTAGTTTTCCCAAAACCCGGACCTCCGGTTATGGTAACATATCCTTTATCTTCAAGGGCAGATTTCACCAAGCTGTATCCGTCGGTTTCCACAAACACCTTCTTGGCACGTTCTATCTTCTCCTTCAGTGATTCTGAAAAGAAGGAAGTTACATGTAGATAACAAAATACCTCTTTGAATGTTATGAGCCGAGATCTAATATGATGGAGTTTTAAATATTATGATTCACAAATGTTTTTGTATTTATATATTAATTTTATGAATGTTGTTTTCAATTATTTATTAAGCTGTGCAGTCTCTGCACATTTCATGTGTTGCACCAATGAGCAATAAAGCTCAAGACCAATAAAGAACTGAAGTGAAATGAATTGGTAATATGTCATGTAACAGTAAAATATAGCATTGGTAATATGTCATGTAACAGTAAAACCTAGCATTGGTAATATGTCGTAATAGTAACACCTAGCATTGGTAATATGTCATGTAATAGTAAAACCTACATGTAGCATTGGTAATATGTCATGTAATAGTAAAACCTAGCATTGGTAATATGTCATGTAATAGTAAAACCTAGCATTGGTAATATGTCATGTAATAGTAAAACCTAGCAAGTGAAAGGAAACGATTATTTCTTTAATGACACCCCAGCACATTGTTCAGGCAGTAGCTATTATGTGTCAGACATATGGTGTTTTGTGACTCATGGTCTTTAAAGAAAACCTGCTACCAACACATAGGATATGCTTTACAATTAGCAGCAATGGATCTTTTATATGAGCTTTCCCTGACAGGACAGCATATATACCTTGGCCTTTAATAAAAAAAGTTGTGGACCACTGGTCGGTGCTAGTGGCATACACCTGCTCACTGAGCCATACTGAGCACTCACTATGAGTTCGTGCCAGTATTGAGATTAAAAGTCCCATGTCTCGACTGAGATTTGATCCCTTTATCTATGAGCTGCGAGACCTGACAGCTCAACCATCGCACCACCAGGGCGGGACCACCTAGCAGGTGAAATGTTCTTCAAAGCTCAGTTCAACCCATTTTTAGTGTTAACCTTCTGGACAGTGCAGGCCACTTTTCTCGACAACGTCATGCAAACGCTTCAATACTGCAGACAACATTTCTCGACAATCGAACTGGCCCATTAAAATTAATATTTCCTGTTGCTTAATGCATTATGGGAGGAAATGCCGCAATACCTATATACATATCATGTTCCCTATTGCAAATGGCAGATTTCTGAAGCGTTTGAACTCCTTTACTGATTGAAATTCAGGTCTTTTTCATGAAGTGTTTCGTAACGTAACGAGCAATGGCGGCGTGGCACAACGCAGAGATTTTGAAGAGCTAATTGGGAATAAATATTATTTTGAGGTTTACCGAAGGTGAGGGTTTTGATTCTGAATATCAGGACCGAATAGCAAGAGAATTTTTAAATTAAAATATTGAAAGACACCGAGTGTGGGAGTGAGAATATGGTGTTGAATGTGAGCGATCCGACCATAAATACAAATTACCAAGCATAGTTTACGGGTTTTTCGTGTATTGTTTTTATGCTTTTATAAACCGAAAATCGTGCACCTACAAAAAACGCCCTTCAAAACCCCAAAATAATATTAATTTGTCCACACTTTTATATTATTTTATTGTTTTGTTAAATTTTAAAGTCAAAATATTTGATCAAAATGAGATGCCTATCATTGATTTTTCTCAATCTTAATCCAGTTTTTTGGGGAAGTAACTCTTAAAAGAATTCAGTAGTCTAACGGTTAACTGGTGAACAGTTTAGTTCCTGTCAGTGTTGGGAATCGGTTGCAACTACATCATCGATCATCAGTTGTAATCGGTTGGCACTAATCAACAGACTTTCGATTAGACAATCGGTTAGAAGGTATAGGAACTTGGAAAGCATCTGACAAATTCTTATTATAATGGCAAATGCAAAAATAAATAAATATCAATGAACACATATATTTACCAGGACATAACAGTGTAGCCTCAAAACGTTAGAAATAAAAAACCTTACACAGTAATCCTAACAGCCCATAAATATTGGGATTTGATGAATACAAATTCTGACAACGACAAGGAGATATTTACTGCTGTTAACATTTTCCGCGACAATCAATTATGAATTTCATAATCAATCATCACATCGCTGGAGCCCCAACCGATCAACTTTCAATTACAAACGATCATCGGCACAAATCCATGATGTCAGACACCAAAACTGGTAGCTTATTTTCTTTTTTCAGTTATAAATTTCAAAATAATTTGGTCCAGAATGCAAGACTGAATAATAAAAACTCATTTGCACGTACTTCTCGGCTTCGTAGGTTTGACCAAATCAGCAGGCTCTGTAAAAAAAGAAAGATAATGATTTGTAGTCTTGTTTGACATTAAATTTATACTTCAACACCGTAGCTAACTGAAAATACTCAAGAAAATGTTTAATGACACACTATCATACTGTTTAATCAACATCTAATATGTGCCTGACATGGTCTACACAAGAAAACTGTCACACCAAATGGGCTATTCTTTTTGATTATCAACAAAATCTTTTAAATGCACTTCTTCAATGACAGGACAGCACATGCCACACTTGTCAACATATACATTGTGAACCACTGGATAAGTGGTAAACAGGTGGTCCAAATGAGGTCTCTTGGCAAACAACATTTAAAATGGACTGAACATTCATTAAATACACGACTTTGTATAAAATGACCATGATAGTATTTTTATGATGCCCAGTAAACCAAATAAATACAACGGATTAGCTTATGTAATGTGACAAGAGTGACAGATGCTACTGCAAGGTTGCAGAAATGGAGAATTTTTCACTAGCCCACCGGACCAGTACCAACTAAATTTTATTAGCCCACAAGAATTTCTACTAATCCGCCAGCCTATAGAACAATATATAATTTTTTTAACAACAAAGCAACTGTATGATTATCTGACATGGCTTATACGGAGTGGTGGATTCGACACAAAAATATTTTTTTTTAAATTACCGTCAATGAGAAAAATACAGATCGCCCGTCAGATTGGTTGTTGCATTTTTTAACTCGTCCATTAGAATTTTTTCTCACATTTGGCGAGCGGGAGAGTACTTTCTGATGTGACATTATTTGGACTATAGACTGCCTTCATGCTACATCTGTTAAGGAAGTGTTATTGGGGAACGAATGTAGTTTCCTCAAAGTGACTTTTGTAGATAACCTACGTTGACAATTTACATCTTTTGACAATTGCTTTTACAGGAACATTTATTATAAACAAAACAGAAAACAATTTTAAAAAACTACGAAACAGGCCACCTGTGATAAGTGGACATCCATGTAAAACAGCCATTTCTCATAACTGTTTGGATGGTTACTTAATACAGGTTTAACCGTAGATTGAAATTTCATTATTAAATACTTGTTTCAGTATATTATTTGTAAATTGATTATCTGCAGAACGTACCAATTTTGACTTGAAGCAATTTTTCTATGACAAAGGAATATATCTTTCCTTTAGACTTGATGGCTTCAAACAGCACACTGCATATACCAGGTTTATCATGCAGGACCATTCGAAGAAGCACCCTAACTCGTGTCTTGCGAATTGGTGGTTGTGTCTTGTTTATCTCCTCCCAGTCATCATCATCCAGTGCACCCTTTGAAATCATATAGTCCACGAAATCAGATGGATCAATTTTCTTCACAAGAAAATCATAGCATTTTCTTATCCGTACCTCAAACACTAATTCTTTATTCAACTGTCCCTAAAATACAAAAATTAATATATTTTGTTATATGTGTAGCAAAAACACAGAGAGAGACATTTGGTTATATCATGTGGCCAAAAACAACACCCATCCTGAACTTTAAGAGTTAATAACAATGCAACTAACTACTATATTGCTAGGAAACTTCACACAAACCACACATTATTATTAATGATGTTTTTTAACATATCCCAAAACTTTCAAGTCCTTATGTCATACACTTTTTCTGAAGTAGGATAATTAAAAACCAAATTCAAAAACTGCTATGGCAGAAACTGGTTGTCATTTGTGGCACTGACAAGATACACCAGTGGTGTAATTGATGGAAACTGTCAATCAAGTATCAAGAGAAGGTGTCTATCTGGCAACTATATGTATGTGGTGTTAATCTTTTTAGACTTGTTCTGAATAGGGTGGGAGTTTGATGTCTGCTTTCTTGAAGACCTATCATGATATTTAGAGAGATAAAGCAATTATTTAGTCATGTTTGAAGGAAAACAGCCTGACTGTGTGGTGTGACGATTACAGTGAGACTTCATTTATACGGACTCCTGTAATCCAGAAACCCTGCTTTACAAACAGTGATTCAAGAAAAGAAAACCTCCCACACTGTAAATGTATCTGTTAATCCAGAAATATGGTTTCCATAATCAGACGGTCATAATACAAAACAAAGTGCAAAGACAATTTGCTCAATTTAACCGTACACCACTAATTCATTTATTATCAAAAAGAAGAGAAGATAAGTAATCACTCCTGACCAGTTGTGTAATCGATGCAAGCTAACATGACTAGACTACAAATGGTTTCACACCGCTGGGAATCGCAAGCTATCAACTCTTACGATATGGCTTTGAGATTTGTGAAACAAGCTTAGAGTGAGGTAACATGTTTAACCATCCGTAATTGCTACAAGCATGTTGGCAATATTCCTGATGCTGATGCTGTGGATAATGAAGACACCATCGTTCTTTCAGATTTATGTTATTTGCTGAGATCGTACCAAGTGTCCATAGATGAAATGGATCAAACTTCCATTTTTTTTTCTGTATGAAGATTTTGTTGATGCTGATAGCAACAACAACAAAAAATTGTCAATCACCTATAGACATTGACATTCTAGAAATAGTTTGTGAAGAACCTAGCAATGACGATGAAGAATGCGAGCCAACAGCAATGCCATCCACATCAGCAGAAGAGGCAAGAACTCACATTCATTCTCTTGTAAGGTATTTTGAAACCCCTGGTGATGAGTAAAACTCAGAATACAGAATTCTTTGGTAGCAAACTCTTCAGTCAGACAACCAAACATCACTGACTATTTTGTGAAACACTGTTAAATCATAGTATTAGTTCATGTACTAAATAAAATGCTTATTTATAAAATGTTCATTGTTGTTTTCTTCATTTATTTTTTAAGGTAGATTACTCCCAATGTTTCTGTAGTATGGAAATTTGTTAAAACAAATAAGGAAACATTTCTGAAAAATGATGCTGTCCAGATAACCGAGGTCTCACTGCAGCTGATAAAAAGTGGAATATGCGAACAGTCAGCTTCCTTATTGAGAAAATAATAGAAAACCAATAGAAAACAAGGCAGTGTAAGGCCAAGAACTGCAAATACCGAAACAGCTACATGGAGAAAGCAAATGTATCACAGGAAGAAAAGCCAAGGTCTCATAAGTTTAAGTAGAAGATTGCCAGAGAGGATACTGCACGTTCATCTGTTCAGAAAATTACAAAAGAATTGGAATTAAAACCTTCCAAATGCATATTAAACTTTTCAAGGCAGGATAAAACGGTCAAGCAAAAATGGAAGACCTGCTCGCAGACATTGTAAAGCAGGTATTCGAAACAGGATGTGAAAAGACTGTCTTTACAGACAAGAAATACTTCCCGTATGACTATGAGGTGGCACGTAATCACCAAACTGATAAGGTGGTTCGACGACTGAATTGGTAGTTTGTGCAAAAACCTGGAATGGTCGCAAATTTTGATCATATCCGGAAAAACCCACGCAGATAATACAATGTATAATGTATTACATACATATGAATGTTTTTCAGATAATCAGTATTAAAGCTGCAATATCTGGAATATTTTAAATATTTAACCACTTAGAATAGATCTTCCAATGGCATTATTAAGAGTACCTGTGGTAGTGTCTGTCAATATCAGCAATTAGTCCATGGGCCAATAATCGAAACCATCATCCCCATTAGTGATTTTTATATTCACTATTTTTTTCAATTAGCCAGAACCCTCAACTATAAGAATCTTATTGTTTGCCATAAAAATTATGGCGGGGGTTAACACCAGGGCCGTTGCTACAGTTTGGATAGCTGGAGTTCAAAGGTCACCTTCCACATGTAGACGTTGGAGCATTGCATTTCTTATGTTGTTTATCAGCTGTAAAAGTAGATCTCAATCATATAGCCACCAGGCAGTAATAAAATATACTTGATTTTGGCCCTTTTGGAGTAGCGATTAGGTAATTTGGCTCAATACTTGTAGATAATGGGTTCGAATCCCACCATGGGTATGAAATGTTATACTGATAGGTGAGGAGAAAACACCCCTTAGCCTACTCATGGTATGCATATTATGGTGACCTTGACCTTGACAAAGATATTTTTTGTAACCAATTTTTTTTGAACTCGGTTGGATATTATTATATTTCAAAATAAAATGTACTGTTTGGGTAGTTCTATTATTATAGAAAATAAACCCTTATTTAATAGAATGTTTAGATTATTCACTCACTCATCTTTAGATATGGTAACTATGGTAACAAAAAGAGGTATCAAACTGTGTTATTTCTTAAAGGCAATGTTACTCACTATTCACCACAATGATTTTGATCCTGACTTATATACTTATCACATGGTGATGAATGATATATGGTAGATAAGAGAATTTTAGCTATATTTTCTGTTTAACATCACTATCGGTGACCTTCACCTTCATCATCTGTGAAGACCTTTGAACTTAATTGACCTTGGTTGTGATTACAATCAAATGGACAGCGTTAAATCTATATATATATAGACACTTATCTTGTGTTTTTAGATTCCTTAGTTACAAAGATATGTCATTTTCTAAAATTCCAATTTTTCTTCACTGTGTTGCCATGGCAACAGCCCTGGTACTCACCCTCACAAGTAAAAGATATTTAACAATTATGACCTATTTTGGAAAAAGTACAAAGTATCTGTTTGGTGATAATGTGAGAAATGGAGATGTACATGTAGGTTTATGCACTTTCTAAAAGCCAGTGAATCTTTTCAAAACTAAACATTTTCAAAATATTATGGACATTTTCACACAGTCATGAAATTCTGAAAATTACTAAATGAGATTAAAATTGTATATATATGGCTCTCTCTACAAAAATGTAACACCCATAACATAATAAAATCTAAATCATACTTTACTTTGAAGAAAATCAATGGCAGATTATCAACAGTCAAAAAAGTATAACATCTTTCTACCAGAAAAACAGTGAAGTGTAATGCATTTATGACAGAGAATGGGCTACTTTTAAACAATAATGTGTACATGCTCAAGTACAGCAAATTTCACTGGGTAGGTTCGAACTAGCAACTCTTGAGTCTTGGTTGAATGATTCAGACAAAGATAAAGGGAAATTATCTTACCTGATCATCAGATGCTGGAACAGTTCCTCCATTGACAGACGACTTTGCAGGATGCTCCTGATTTTCAGCCATCTCATACCATACTTTCAGATGTTTCTACACATATACTAACTCTAACCCCGTCATTTCACACCAAGCACACAAGCAATATAAAAAAACAGCCTGGAAAAAGAGAGAAAAAATAGTTTAGTAACACTACTGCACAGTTCTATCAGTGACTATAGTCTGTGTCACTTCAGATCCGCACTATCCTTCTGACTTCGTTAAAATACAATTTAAAATATTTTACCTTAAATTTCCTGTAAATTCATTGTTTGTAAGTAGTCTAATTTTTGTTTTCATTCAAATATCCTTTCTAAATAGTTCATATATGTTCATAATCTTCAATCTCAAAATTTCCAATATGAATTTAACATTGAAACTTTTCCTATTTTATCAATCGGAAGTATATGTATTGGAAATATGTGTGCCCTAGTTCAAAATACTGTAGGGATATGCAAAATATTTTTAGTAATGTTTCAATGAGCTGGCTTGTAGTTTTATTTTAAAAATAAGTACAAGACAAAACTTTAAGCCCAGTACAATACCAACTACCATAGCAACGCAGACTGGTTTATGACAGTATAACTTGACAGAAAAGTACAGGTGTAACATCACACCCCTAAACAAAAAATGACTTTTTCTGTAAATTTGCTAGCAAGATTGTCTGGTGTTGATGTTTTTTTTTCATTTGATTACAACATGATTAATAAGAAGTTTTAACTGACAAAGAAGAAATGAAAAAAATTGGGTCATCCACCAAAATGAAAATGAAGAAAATATAAGGTAGAAATACACTTTATTCACAGCACATGAAGCCAGAAAGATAGTGCCAAACTGACGTGACACAAAGTATATTATATCATATGACGTGGGAATCCTGCATATTTGATGCAATATTTTGCTAAAATACTCCTAAATAAAATATGTTGATCAATGCAAAATATTTCTGACTTTAATCAATTTAAAAAAAAAATTAAATACCCAAAATCCTATTATTTAGGAGAAGAAAAAAAATGGATATACATGTACATTAGTATTATAAAGATAGAATAGTGGATAATGGATATAATATATACATGTAATATAAACAAGACAGTTATTCAGTTAACTATATGATTGATACAATATGCTTGACTCCCATTTTTTTAATGCTTGACTCCCAACATAAAATCCTGTGAGTCATGATGACTCCCATTTTCCAGATGCTAGGTGGAACCTTGGTATAATATTATCAGTGGGCATGAAACACATAAAGTAGCCTATGTGTTTGATAATGTGGCACGTGCTACCAATTATAATTTAGTATGCAATGGGGAAACACAATAAAATGGCAAAAATGTAGATTTTTGTTTTTGTTTAGCATTACACTACTAATTAGCTGGCGGACAGATTATATTAAAAAATACCCATTTCAGTTAATTTTCATTATACTGATGAAAGTCATTATAGAAAACCCGGAAGTAAAATATGGACGCAATTTTGTATTTTAGGATTCTATAGAATAGTTCTATACAAAAAAATATAATCACCATACACCATAAAAAAAACAACTATCTTTAGATCCCTGTGTCACAGTGTGTGCAGCACCTAAACAATCAGAATACGTACAGAAATAACCCAGCGATGTCAGATTGAAATTCGTCAGGTTCACGTGAAAAGACGGTCACATGATACATTGATAGTGATCGTTTCCACCAGTCTCTCGATTATTGAATAAACTGCAGTTAACATCATAAATATTTCGGCACGATTTTCATAAATTTGGAGATCTTCAGATGTCAAAATCGATTAAACAAAAAAATAAATATAAAAGTTTAGCTTAGACTTAGGAAGTTAGGCCCTCCTTGGTAAAGGTATGACGTCACTATTAACCTTGACATTGCTAGGTGTTTTGCTTAATGTAGTCCGTTAAGAAAGACTTCAATTTTCAGTAATTAATATAAACCTCAGCAATACAAGTGAAACATGCAAATTGGCTGTATATTGATCTGCTGACCCAGTCTTTGTACCATTATTGCTATAATTAGTATAAAACTGGATCCATTGTGGATGTGTATGTAATGACTTGTGGATGTGCACAAAAAAGTGATGTCACACGGGGTGTAGGCTTAAAGCTACATAGCTAAAAATATTAGTGGTCAACATA
>JAULBS010092500.1:0-17205 GCA_032355785.1 Symmetromphalus regularis | reverse complement strand
TTCAGAGGATTCTCGCGAACTGCTCTTATGAGAATCCTCTTGGATTCTCCTGAAAATTACCGAAATTTTAGGCCTGTTAGGCGAGTGATAAATTGCATGCCTGTAACAACTTCCGTGAGTGAAAAATCACCATGTTGTTTAATTAAATTTTGTCCATCTACATTTGAAAACTTTGTTTGATACGATATCCGAACAACTCTTGATATTTTATGAATTATACCGATACCACAAAACTGGCTAAGGTTTTCTGAATGTCTTGTTTAACACCACAAACTGAAATGATCGAGGATGACCAACTGACTGATCAAATGTTGTATGGATACCCAATTAGCATAGCAAAGAAGATAAGTTAGTTGTTTTTCCTTTTGAAAAATCATAGATATGATGAGTTATGAAGTCAATATACTAGTACATATGTCTGAAATATTTATAGAAGACTGGAGTTATTATGTAATGAGCTGACAAAAGTATGAAATAACATTATTAATAATTAGGTGAGTGATTTCCAAGTGGTATGAGTGCCGTTTATCACACCTGTCGATTGAAATTATGGGTGCGATCGCTCCCGCACACCTTAAACTAAGGTCTGCAAAACCTGAGTTAACTCGAGTAAGTCTGCACGTTGTTTTAACCAAGATATCTGACTGTCCAGTCAAATTATATTAGCATAACAAATGGGTTACTTCAAAATGGCATTAACTCGTACCTCTTGCTGATACTGCAGTCTAAGTTGAAATAAAAGAAAATATATTTTACTGAAAATCATCAATTAAACATTTTGTATTTTTTTTTTCCTCTTAAAATTTCCTGTATCCAATTCTCAGTATAATGCAATATAAATCATATGATTCTATACTAGTGATGATTCAAACGCATTTTAAACAAACGCATTTTAAACAAGCGGATTTAGCAATGAGATGGTGTTTTTGCCTGAGGGTAAAATTCCATACCCTTACTTTTTGTGAGGGTATAACATTGTACCCTCAAATTGGTGGGATAATTAACAAAAAAAAAACGTTATGAATTTTCAACAACCCAAAAAATTGCCCTTTTTGTCGTCTATAATTCATTTCAGACCATGCTTTAGAAATTAAATTATGTCAGCAAACCTAACCATTCTTGTCATCTATCTGAATAAAGAACAAATCTCACTTCACAAGGTGACCAACGATTCAGTTTAAAATGATTGGCAGTTTGCACGGTTTAAAAACTTCATAATCAATAATTGAACAAAACGATAGTTGGTGTGAAATATTGTCCCTTACCAATACATTACCAGAGAGATTGTTAATACCACTTTAGGTTTAATCTAACCACGATATCTTGCCAAGATGTATATCAATTCAAATTACAATGCCAGTCACTCAACGGTTTATTAAAACTTAAGTTCACATGCTTTTATTATAACTGTATTAAAAGCACAGCAAAAAGTAATGTAAATAGAAATATTACAATATTTGAATTGTGGCTTTTATCGTGAGTAGATATAAACCAAATTATCAACACAACAGTAGTTTTCTCAGATTAACAAATACAAAAATGCATGTATGCTTCAATGAATCACAAAAGCAAATTTGAGTTAACTTGTGTGAAAAATAGCACTTATGTTAATTAAATTCTGAGAAAAACACGTTTCTAACATGTTTCTAACACATTTATAGCACGTCAATATAACACTCACCCACGTTAATTTTGTGTATTCGATTTTCTACCCATAGTAATAAAAAATAATCCAGGAAAGAAATATATTTTTTGTTCTGCCCAAAATAAACAAGAATAAACGTTCTATAGCAGTTTAAACAGTCATTTTCCACAAAGAAAGCCTCTTTTGTTTTTATTTCATTGGCCAAAGACATTTTATTCCCCTCCCTCCTTTGTAGATAGTTAATAAAAAGGAAAATGCAAAATTAACTTGGGTATCCTAATTATGAAATGTAAATTTATTAAACAGGAGACAAAGATAAATTGTTATGGTTGAAGCAACAATATACTATGTAACAGCTGTAAATGAGGAAATATCTTGCAGTTAGTTACTGATAAAGAATAATTTTAGAAACCAAGAAACAATAAAAATGTATGCAATTATTAACCACAAATGGTAATACGTTTCTCTCCTGTAATATTACTTAAATCACTTTTAATAATTATCAGAAACGAATTTCACAACCAAACAATTTTATTTTGAATCTTGGAAACATGCAAAAAGCATAAATAAATTTGTAAACCTGAACTGGCAACTAATAAATCATGCAGTAAAAAAGAAAAGATTATCATTAACCCTCTTTAAGTACCCTTGTAAATGTTAGTATAATGTATTTACTTGTCAAATATATATACATATACATATATATATATATATTTAAGAAATCTAAAACAGTAAGACTGTAGTTCCCAACCAACAACCTATATCAACATGTAGACCTGCACATGGTAATGATCCTAAAAATTACTGATTACAAAAAATAAATCTGTGAAACAGCTGGCATATTAATAAATAAATAAAATCATACACCACCTGTCTCACCAAAAACTGCCCCCACACATCAATTTAAAATAATTTTATCGTCACAAACAAAATTAATTAAAAACGATTTCAATCAATGCTAATAAAAAAAAAGATTAAGCACAATGTGTTTAAAGATAGCACCAAAACAAAATCATATGTCAACAAGCCAATTAATGACAACCAACTCAAAAACAAACTACAAACACTCATTGTTTACAACCCACAATAACATGTGTACATAAAAAACAAACATGCAATTTTATGCCATTTTTAATACATTTAATACTTTCTGTAATTAGACTACAAGACTTGTAAACTGCACAAAAACAGTTGTGATTTTAATACTCTACTTGAATGTACTGGCTATTATGTTTCTCCCAGTGACAAATACGAATATCTGCTGCAATTATGCTAGTTACAGAGTACCCACAAATACAAATTTTGTTTGCCCAATCAAGTTATGTGCTAGAATTTTTTTTTTTTTATCAGATTAATATGGATCAGATAAACTATTTTTTTTTTTTATTTACTGAATAATTTTATTACTGTTCACATACTTTGTAATGGGTTATGCCAAATGAAATAGGTTACAGTGCAGTCGACATATCTGCATAACACACAATAGCATAGCCCGTCTAAAAACACGAAGTTCCCACTCTATTCCATTTGCAGGATGTGCTTTCTGTCATATCTTTATACATACACCGATAGGTTTTTCAAGTCAAATTTTTTTTGTTACTTCACTTTATTTCATTAGAACACCAGCTTTTATCAGTCCACCTATGATCATATTTGTACTATGCAAGTAGGGTATGCAATTATGCCGACTTCACTGTACTTTAAAACCATTAGCCCTCAATGTTTAAGAACACATGCAAGCTAACTACAAGAACAAAATCAAAGTGCTATTGTTACATGCTATGTGTTAAGAGGGTTGCTCACAACTGCACAATGTGTTGTGGACAGTGTTTTCATAAACTTGCAAAATCCAACATTTCGATAAATGAAGTAACGGGATAACTACATGTTTGATATACTTTTACTCACTGGCTGCACTTTGCAACAGCCCTTGTACAACACTGTCATACAAACTGTTCTGGGTTGTCATTTAGAAATGTATGATACTGTTTTACTCTTTAACGTATATAATTTGGACGTGACAAATTTTGTAAAAACACTTGTCAGTTATCAACATTTTTTTCTACTCATGCACAGAAACGTTCAGTGGTCTCGGATGACTTGCAACTTTAAATTAATCATTCTGAAAAAATTAACCTTTTATTCATACTAACTTTATGCTGAAAATTAATGGAGAAAAATGTTGATAACTGAACAACACCTGTGGTATATATTGGAACAACTAATAACTAGATGCCAAAGTATGGCGAGAACCTGCAGTACGATAAATTGAATACATATAAACTAAAACTTTAATTCACCACTAATAAGATTTCTTGAAATAGCTGTTCCCAGTTCTACATCACAAATATGTACTAAAACAGTGATAAAGCATCATCAAGATTTTAATGTAAGTTGAACAAATCCTCAAGTCTAGAACCTGGGGCACAAAATGTATTTATGAATGAATGTTCAAACTTTCAACTCATGTTAATAATAAACTGGATAAAAAACATACATAAAATTTAACTATAGTCTGTTTACACTACTTGGAACATGGATTTTTGTATATTACTTTAGTTTGCGTGAACCTAGGCGAAAAAGGACTAGAGTTTTGGAAATAAAAATGTCCTATATTCCAGTTTTTTTTTTCATTACTTTGTTCAATAATAATTAAAAATATTACTCATTCAACATAGTATAAAACTATATTTGACATCGGACACAAAATTTGGCAGACGACATCTTTACAAAGTTGGGCAACTATCCATTATAACATTTCGAACATCCCAGTCATTTCCAGTAATTTTCTATCTCGTTCATTGTTTTTGCTTTAATAAATAAATCTTTGCAACTATGGCATTGATATTAAGTTATGATAAATATTTTTATAAAATACTGTGTACCATAAAAATATATTATATAAATAATTATTTAACATCCCCATTTCTAAGTGGATTCGTCCGACGTCTGCAAAATGGCAGTCAAATAAACTCTGACTTGGAATGCTAAAACATTACTTTTGACTGCCGTTTAAACAATACAGAACCAATGAACACAACACATCAATCCAGAGAAAAAATAGGACTATTTTTTTTATTTCGTTAAATATCAACATTAATAAATTATGTATTTTGGTTTTTATTCGTCAAAAAACATGTTCCAGGTAGCGTAAACAGACTATAATGTATAAACAATCGGTTAATGAAGTCGAATTCCATGTTCTGAATTTGAACCCAAAAACATTTCAGTAAAGTGCATGTGACTAGCAAGTGCATCAAAAGCCTGGAATAATTATGTTTGCAGTACTGGTCAAAATATCTATTTACACAGCCAGTCATCCAATCTTACAAATACGGTATAGTTTGTGTTTTTATTATTATTAACTTTTGTCTTATACACAAAATGCATAGACTTGATTTTACTTATAAATGTTGACTAGTACAAAATTAACTTTGTAATAATTACATTTTCCAAAATTATTAATTTGTAACATACTGTTACGGGTGCTTATTTCCAAATCTGCATCAGTCTAAAAAACTGTTGTGGCATATCACATTTATTGGTTTGCATATCAAGACCATGAACATTTAGAAACAGAAGCGTCTTTGAAAGACAATTAAGAAATTAATCTTATGTAAATTCTGTCAAATTAAATGCAAAACCACAATTTTTAACCCAAGCAGGATGGTGATTGAAACAATTCCACAAATTATTAATGAAAACAATATCCGCCTAATTAGTAAAGACATGAAAAAGAGTCACATACCAGGTTGTGCTTGATAGGAACCCCATGCACCTGAAACATGGAAAATACTGCCAAATATACAACTGGTATGGTAAATCAAACCATTATTGAACAGCAGTTTTAAATAAAAATATATGCTTCTTTACATCATTTTTGTGAAAAATTGCGAGTCAGGAACATTTTCTTTAATATCTTGCACAAATTGACTGATGCTGGACATTTTGACCAGCTGAACTAAAATAATTATTACCAGGCCTGAAAATCAGTGTTAATACCACACAAGGCACTATTTGCAATTAACTAAAAAAATAATTTCATAGTACTTCTTCATCTTTGGAAATGATTTTTGCCCAGACGGGATAGCACATCCCATGTCCTTTGATAAACAGTTTCTAATCAACCATGCTCAGCCTGACTAGGTTTTTGACTGAGTTTGATTATATTTTAACTAGCCTGATTAAGTTTTTAACTGAATTTGGTTATATTTTAACTAGCTTGATTAGGTTTATGACTGAGTTTGATTATATTTTAACTAGCCTGATTAGGTTTATGACAAGTTTGATTATATTTTAACTAGCCTGATTAGGTTTTTGACTGTTTGGTTAGTATTTTAACTAGTATGCTTACCCTGTCCTCCTTGATTCCACTGTTGCTGCTGGTTATAACCACCGGCTTGTTGAGCGTATCCATAGCTGTAAAGAAATCAATCATTTAGTCCTTAAAACAGGGAAGTGCACATACCAGGGGTTAGCCTGAATAACTGTAATGGTTTTAAAATAAGTTGTTTTTATCAACGCACTACAGTGAAGTCCGCTGAAATGCATGCCATACTTGCACAATTAAAAATATGTCGATAGTCGACTATGCTGAAATCCAGGGACGAACTTCATTGTGAAAAATTTACTTGAAATGCTGGACAATAAAATAAGCTATTTGAAAAACATGTTATTGCTAACTTCTGTATGGATTTAACTTGTTTCTGTACACATACTGATTTATTACTGATTTTAATAGTCTGAAAGGCACTGTGAATGCTCATGGGTGTAGTTATTTTTTGGTTAATAAAGGCAGAGGGGCAGTTGCCTGAAATTTTACTGAGATAAAATCACAGGTACCAATTTCTAATTTTTTCTTCTTGGTTTGTCCAAATTTTCCACGAATTTGGGAGAGCAGTTTTTATAATAAATTTATTTCCATAATACATTGAATTTGTTTACCATAATCTTCATTGTTATTTTGTTTAATATCATAATGTATATACCATATCACTGTTTTGTTTTTGTATATTTATTAAAAAAGAAGTTAAAACGACCTCAGTATGACACTCAATAGCTGATGTTTATTTTTGTGCTTGTAACAAAGTATTAAATAAATAAAATTATTCTACCACAATAAACAGGTTTTGTCTATAACCGATTTACCAGTATTTTTTGTATTGATGCCATATAAATGGAAAGCGTTGTAAAACTGAGGAACTTTAGATATCTGCAATAGTTCGCTCTCTATTAAGATGTATAAGAATGAATACCAACCCTTGGTCTCCATATCCTCCTTGACCTGGCTGTTGATTGAAGCCATTCACTGGTGGTCCCCCATATCCCGGCTGCTGAAAGCCCTGCTGGAAACCACCTCCCATACCACCCCAGTTCTGAACCGGCTGTTGGAATCCCTGTCCAGGGGGACCTCCGGAACCACGGTCACCACCACCGCGCCCCATTCCTGGCCCATTGCGACCAGATCGTGGTTCGGCACGTTTACACTCAACCTGTAAACAACAAGTATAAATTAACTGCCAGTCAACAGAGAACGTGCTTACAATGACAGGGGTTGTTCAGCAACGTTTATTAGGCACAAAATACATGCATTATTGTTGTAATTAAAAATCTAAATTATCATCTAATAAGGTAACAGTTACTTCATCTGCTTAAGAGTTGGTATTGATACTGTGCAGCCATCAGAAACAGACAAGTGAAGTTGGGTGCCAAATAGTAATCGGTAAAAAAAATAAAAAATAAATCAACATTATGTGGATAAAAGAAAATAACTATTTCAAGAAAAAGAAATAAATATAATTTAGAACATTAGGCCCATTCCAATAACAATTTCATACCAAAAAAACAACCTGTAATTAATACCAGAGTCCATTAAATGTACCTGACTGAGAAAAAATATGACGACATTACTGCACAATGCAAAATAGGTAAAAATCAACTAATTATTTTGTTTCAGAATAATGTGATGTTCTAAATCATCATGAGATAAACTGCAATAGACAGGACAAGCTGTACACGTTTGCTTAGTAATATAAGTATCTACTTAAAATATAATACGCTTTTATCTGCTGATTATCTAGCAAATCATGAAAATGATGAAGATGTCAATGATTTGAAAATGAATAGTGATAATAAATGAGTGAACAAATAGATGGACTAGTAATAAAGGACTTCAGCTGATCGGACGTGCTAAAATCCAGCACGTTGTAATATTAATAAATAAATGACGATTTATTCACTTGGTTCTGCCAAACCATAAACAAGTTTAAGTCTAGATGCTGGTTTTAAATTTAATTACTACCAATACATAATATTAAATACACAGAAAATAAACTATAGTATTTAAATAGCATAAACAAAGTCAGACATGCTAACATTATGAATTAAAGAATGTATTAGGTAGTCAGTTTTTAATTCCATTTTCTTTAGTTTTTATTTCAAACAATATTGATAATATCTAAATATGAGCAAAATACAAAAGCAGCATTTTAATAGCAATTTATTGTAAAGACTATCATAAAAGCTATGACCAAATTAATCATTTCACACACACATATATATATATTAAACATTCATTATTATGCGAACAAGCTAATTAAAGTTAAATACATAAAGTCATCAATTGTATTCCAAGTTATATTTAAATAGTATTCGCTAGTTAAAAAGTATCCATCATGTGGATATGCTATTTATATGCATCTAGTATTCTCTCTATGACAAGTAAGCAGCAGCATCCTATGGACAAACCATTAAATGTTTTAATATCTCTGTAATACAGGCACATAAAAACATGTAGACAAACTTTAATTTATCTCACTGTATTTATAAATATATATATAAAAAATAAAATCATTGCAATATGCTTCATCACAAACAAGGGAATTTAATTTAAATACACTATTCACCATATAAAGATAAGATAATTTTTTTTATTTGGTTTCTAGAAAAGGCATCAACGTTAACTCAACCATGGGCAACTTAACAGCCTAAACTGAACACATTAGAACTACCCAGTCTATAAAATCCCCAAAATGCTGTATCATTTGTAATTAAAAATCTTCATGTATATAAATGATTTACTGATGTAGTGCATAACCAAAATAAAAATTCTTTTACATGCCTTGAATAACAAGCAGGTAATGCATGAAGAGGATGGGTATTAATTTATAAACATGTAAAACAGTACATGAAAGTGTATAGCTTTATTACACATCAGAATCCATTCATTTCAAAATATTAAATTTTAAACTATCCAAATTTTCACAAGTGTACAATCAAATGCTGTAGTAGGTTCTTAGACTAAATCACAACTAATCATAAATAATCGTTTTTAAAAATCCAAAATTTCAAATAAAAATATATAATCAACCAAAAAAGAAAAGTGTCTGCAAAGTCGACGTATATTCTAAAATATAACTTCACAATAGGCTCATTAATTGTAATATTAAGACAAATTATACCATTAAATATAGGTATATTTGTGCAACTTCACTGGAAGTGTAAGTGTAAAATGTATATGGCACACGTATCAACAGACTCAGCATGTAGATAACTGAAGTAAGCATGCACAAGTTTCAAACACAACAGTAAACAAACAATTTAAATATAATAATTAATATAGGTCTATAGTTAACAGTGAATACATGTTTACATGAAATAATAGTAATTACTCTAAAATCTATAAGATATATTCAGTGTAAATAATTAAAGTTAACTAATGTAACTCAAGTAACGCCATGATATTCAGTGTAAGTAATTAATGTTAAAGTTAACTAATATAACTCGAAGTAACACCATGATATTCAGTGTAAATAATTACTGTTAAAGTTAACTAATATAACTCGAAGTAACGCCGTGAAAATAAATTAATGTAAATGATAACCTTCTTGCCGTCCAAGATAACATAGTGTAGTTGGCATACTTGATCAACGCTCTCCTCAGTCTCGAAAGTCAAAAACCCAAATCCTAGTTGATAATATAACATTAAAGAGATAAACAAAATGCATACGAAACAAAAATACGACTCCGTTTCCGACGTCCTTTGTAGATGGCTTGAATACTCTGCTGGCAGATCCTGCTACTAAATATCCCCTGCACTGTAACAAGACTACCAACGTTGCTCAAAATATTTCAGTGTAATAAAATTACACTTAAAACTTATTGGTATTTAACTGTACACACATTTTAGAACCGTTTAAATCCAAACTATACAAACTGGTGCCTATTAAATATGCAAAGTGTTTGACAAAGGTCTAGATAAAACCAATGACTAAGATTTAATTAAGTAAATAATTAACAAAATTTAATTAAGACACAAGTACAAAGTCTAAATCCTGTCTGTAAATACATACACAAGCCTTGACTATTGGTTCATAATCAGATTCTCTTTAAAATGGGTGGAAATTCATTGTTCAAGGGAATGGAAAATATTGCCTTAGCATGCCTGTCAACCTTTGTCATAACATGACGTTATTCACAGGATTTTCACCAAATCAAGTAAACTTCCCAACATTAGCTTTTATTTCTTGATCCAAAAAATAATTAGTGCATCCGACACCAAAATGTAATGCTTTCATGACGTCCTAAAATTAACAGATTCACTACTGGTGAACCTTTTAGCAACATCATTCTCTGTGCTGAGCATTTTCTTCTGAATTTGTAAAAAAATATGGAGTTGTGTGATTGTAGGTCACTCACCCTTTCCTGTTCGTTTTCAGAGTCGTTGTCGCTTTCTTCCATGTAATTTATTAATATAATCTTTGTCTGAATTGGATTTCTTTATTAATTCAATGGTTTAAGATTTCCTAAATAATCGCCCAGGTCATCCACGCAAACCTGGTGACATTTCCACTGTTAAATGTTTATTTTTAAGATTTTTGAAATAAACCGAAAAGTTTGCAAGACCAGCCGGAAGGACATCTATTAATACTAGTATACAGAGCAATCATGTTTTGGATAGTTTTAATTAGATGTAAACGACCTCATAAGTCGAGGTATCAAAACGTATATATACGTTGCCTACACATGTATGAAAGTGGTTACTGATGTAAACATCCCGCAGTGAATCACTTAATAACCACTTTGAATGTAAGTTCTGACAGTACTGGAGTTACACATGCACTCATTAACAGAACAATGGATAAACGTTTGATAGAGACAATTGCAAATGTTAGGCGACACACAAAGCTAACGATTTGGTGACTTTGATGCACTATTTATTATTTGGAAATGAAAAACTAAATAAAAGGAAAATATTTATTTATAGTGGTTAAAGTCTAGTGAATGGCATCACATTTGGTGATGTAGGTTGACTGGTGTTCTTAGGTGACATCAAGAAAGAAGATAATATGGTTTTAATGATTAATGATTTGGTTAGACCCCCAGCACAAAAATACAAGCTTTTGGGGGTCATGGTGCTAAGATAAAAATTAATACTGCAAATGTAAACATTGTTTATAAAGGCAGACTTTTTTGGTTATCGTCAAATTGCAAAGGACAATAAAAAATCCTATTTACAAAATAGTCACAGTCAAAGCAGGTGTATTTACAAACTCTGCTATCTTTAAAAATTCTAAACACTTAATTACTTAATGCATAGGGCAGATTGCAAACTTAGATTAATGTATTATGACTATGGGTAATGCTAACACATACTAGAATAAAAACCAATAAAATACTAATATTTTGAGCAGTTGGATAACCATAAATGTATTAATTGAAACTTACATTTTAATTAATGACACACAAGTAAATGTTATTAAAATAAAAACAGTTACTTTGATTTACATTTATATAAATAATAAAACTTATTCATATACAAATCTCCATTTGAACATTATCTTAGCATACTCCCAGAACTGAAGCACAATATTTTTTATAAAAGCTGTATATCCATGCAATCAACACTAATTATAAACTGCCTGTTTTAAGTGTATCAGAGTAATAAGCCAAATAGCTGAAAATAAAAAGCTAGTAACAACATGTGAAAAATTTACATCTGGTCACATATTAAGTTTGTGTATTATAAAGTATTGAAAGATGAATGGATAAATGCTATTTAATACACCCATGGTAAAAACAGAATACTGAGAATAATGATGGGCAATAAATATATAAACACCATTACTGTAACAGAAATTCGCCTATTAATAAACAGTCTAAAGATTTAGGATTATTAGCAATATAGAAATCATACACCAAGAAGTGGTAGTTAACAAATAATTCGGTAACACGAGAAGGCAGGCGAGAGTTTTTGATGCTGTAACTTATAAAATTAACAATGAATAACTCATTAATGCATTAACTTACCTTTGTTTTTCTAAATCAGCATTATTTCATGTTCAATGTGCCGTGACCATCTTATATGATCAAACCAAAGTGATGTTATAATTGTTATTTGTATGTACTAATACGAACATAATACCACTGCAGTCATTTTAGTGGAATAACGAATTAGTACTGCATTATATACTCAATAAATCCCACCTTTAAAGCAACTGTACTAAAATATTAGCACCATTAATAATCAGAATATAGTAAATGTAGGATACTAAATGAACAACTGAGTGGTGGTCTTATAAAATCCTTCAATATCTACTGAACCATAAAAAAAAAAACCCAATCCAGTTAACTATTTTTAAATATAAAGCATTCAAGAACACTGGCTGATTTCATTTTTTGCCAAGTATATTAAATAACTAAGGTGTTTGGAATGCAGTTATAGTGGTACAACTCATGTATTTATGAATAAACTAAACTGTTTGAAAGATTACTATACATGTCACTACAGATTATTTTTTAAATGTTGATTATTTTTCAAGAACACTGCTGTTAACAATGTAATTATTGTTTTAAATGTGGATTATTTTTAAGAATCCACTGGTTAACAGTATAATTGTTTTAAATGTGGATGATTTTTCAAGAATCCACTGCTGTTAATAGTGTAATTTGAACTTTGTTAAGGTCAGAGATATGAACCCACTACTGACTAAACAAGTACAATGCTTTAACCCACATATCCGTCTCATTTAAAAACAATTTAAATAGGATGAACATAATAGATCTAGTGATAGTAATGTTTTTATGGGATATAACAAAAAGCAGGGCTTCTAGAATTTTTCTAAAATGCACTAACCATGGGATCAGTGATTTTCAAAATTCACTAGCCTGACTTAAAAATTCACTAGCCCTACCTCCTAACACTACAAAGTAAAAATAAAACTTGACACTTGACAATCGGATCGACTCGCTAATTTTGCACAATTAAAAAAACATGCATTACAAAAAATGAACGTGTCTGTATCCTGATTCACTGTAAGATTAGTGTCACCCTTTTCAAAAACAAAAGAACAATAGATCTATCCGGTGGCGACCGACAAGTTTATTTACAAATTTGCCACGTGCAATTCACCGCCGATTGTCTCAATCTGAGACTCCAACTTCGCGGATGACTAACCCTAAAATAATCATTACCTTCAATGTAATAGATAACGATGGATAAATTACTTTCTTATAATAATTGTATTTTAACAATAAAAGAAAAGTTTTATTTATTTTGACCGGAAGCCATTCAGCACACTTCGCGATATTACATCTTGTCAGAAACAGAATCTTAGACTGCGTTTTTTTTGGCAGATTATGCTAGCAAGCTATTTGCCGTCTTACAGGCTAATAATAGTCATACTTTATTTATCGAAACGAGTATTTGGAGCGCTTCTTTTGAGGAAAAAAAAAAGTTTAACAAAACCATTCAGCACTCTCCATGATATGACATCGTGGACTGCGTTTTTTTCTCTCCAGAATACGCTTGCGAATTATTTGACATGTTCCAGGCTAATAATAGTCGGACTTTATTTATCCAAAGAAGTATGTTGAGTGCTTTTCTTTGCAGTTTTTTGTTGTTGAAATTCCACTAGCCATCAGGCTAGTGGAAAGTGATTATTTGGTAGCCCGACCTCAAAAACCATGGGCCTGGCTACTGTATTCTAGAAACCCTGCAAAAATATACTTAAAAATGACTAAACTTGTACTTGTACATCCATATAACCTAAAAATATAATTTAAGCCTGATAAACATGATAGGTCTACTAGTGATATCAGTGTATTTATGGGATACAATAAAAACGTTAAGTCAGTGTTGATATTAATTTACCTAAATTACAAGTCATACACAAAAGAAACAAACCAAGTATGCACCTTGTATTCTGTTCAGGCAGGTTGTTTTCGGTGTACCCAGTGTATCATTACACCTCTAATAGATATACTATTCATTTATCAAATTATTGCTTTATTTTACACTTACTTTACTGTCAGCTTTCTGTACAATATTTTATTAATAAAATTCTTTTTTCCTGTAAGTTTCCACTAAGAAAGATCTAAAACTGTAAGCATGCTTTAACATCTGTATATGAAGTCTATATACTGAAAATGCATGAGAGATCCTCCATATCTCAACCGATATGAACCAGTAAGAGTACCTATTCTTACATTATGCAGGTAATCATCTTGCATACCTGTGTAAATAGTTAAGTACTTATTAAAGATGCATGACCGATTTCAAACATACAATCATTTTTTAAATATCAACACGATGTTGTTCTAAAAACATATAATGATTACGTACCTCGTGACCTGCCAGCTTCCTTGTCCATCATGATAATAACTTCTGTAACCTGAAACAATATCAGTTACTGTTGAAATCTCTAATCAAAAGTACACTTTTTAAACATTAATTTTATTTAACCAAGTAAATAATTTCAAATTAGACAAATGAAGACATTATGTGCACAATAGATAATGAATAAGATGAGAATTATGTATTGTACTACCATTTTTATCAATAATAATGAATTGAATTGTCAAATGAGCTAATATAGATTAGTCAACAATGTAGTAGAAGTAACTCAATCCGGACATTATTAATTACCACAGACAATAGGTATAACATTTCCATACTGACTTAATGTACTTACATTTCTGTACCGACTAGATATATACTTACATTTCAATACTAAATACATTTTCTTGATGGACCTTCTACTTACATTTCCATACTGACTGAATGTGCTCTTGATGGTATCTTCTGATGCACTAGCGGGAATTCCTCCCATAAAAATCTTGTTTGTGGGAGCATTGTATTCAGAACGTTGGGGACGTGCACCACCTCTTCCTCGGCCACCACCTTCACCACCCCCTCCTGCTCCACCCCCCTAAAATAAAAATAAAAAATAAACTAATGTAAAAATTAATAATGTATAGTATATTAAAACTTGGTGCATGTTTACAACATAACTTTAAAAAAGACAAATTAAATTTGACACCTAACAATTGGTGATTAACCGATGTGTCGAATCGTTAAATATTCCTATACCAGGTATCGAATTTTAATTTTTGAAGGGCATGGCAAGTGTTGCCATCGGCTTAGTAAGACAACTTTCCAATACTGTTTTCCTTTATAATCAAGTATTAGACAAAAATGAATTTCATAAACAGTGCAACCACCCCACTGAGGAGTGCATCTTAACCGACCCGTTTTCTTCCCCCTACCAAATGGCCAACCCATTTGATATAAGTAAAAACTTTGGAATGATAGCATGATTGGAAGTAATCAAAGGTGAACATGATTTGGATTTCTAATTGCATAGGGACCCGCGTATTTTGATGCATTTGTACTGACTGGACAGTAGCTGGAATGTTGTCTAGCCCTAGTCTGAGATCACGGCCAAAAGGCACTTTTTGAAAATGCATTTTGTGATGACTCATCAAGTATTAAATAAATGTAAAATGCAGTTTTCTACTTTCAAACCCTTTGTTTCATAATTTTCCATTTCATTCGTGACATACCGACGACTAGTACTATTGCTACAAAAATAAACTTCACAGTGTCACGTAATCACACAATATTACTGCTTCCATGCAGCAGTCTCTTGCAATGTAGCCTTTTGGATTGTTATTGATGGAGTTGTAATGTAATTTTTTTACAACAAAACCACCAAGAAATATGGTAGTTTTTACACCTTTTATTGCACTTGGTCATTGAAAAATACTATGAGACAAGGAAAGAAACATTCAACATGGAATGTAAGTGAAGGGCACGGCGCCAAATCAGATAGGACAGTTTTCTTAACCATCAACAACGTCCGATCCTCGGGGCACCCACAGCATTTGCCTCTGGTCCCATAGAAACATTCAAACCCTGATATACTACATCCACAGACAGAAATTATATTTTCTACAAATCAGCCATGTTTAATATCCATCACAAAGTGCTACCGCTCACTGTTCAAGTTACCTACCCGACTTCCACTTTTGGTGTTACAGGGTTTGGCATCAACCTGTCTGTTATCAATCATGTGCTTTGCCTGGATACAGATTTCTGCCACCGATGGATCTCTGAATGAAATAAACCCAAAGCCTCTCGACTTCCCAGTCTCAGTATTTCTCATTACAACAGCATCGGAAACCTCACCATATTTACTGAAATACTCCCTCAACATATCTAAAAAAAAATATATATACCTATTTGATGAAATATTACCTCAACACATCTAAAACATATATACATATTAACTGATACTACTTGAATATATCTAAAATAATATACTTATTTAATGAAATATTCCCATAACATTTTGTTTGTTTGAAGAAACCCCCAAAACATTACCTATCTATACACCAAGGAGTATATATCTTCTTATTAGAACATAGAATAGAGAAATGAATAATTTCCAAACTAATAATCTCAAACTAGTGAAATTACCAACCTTGGTCTGTGTTCCAACTGAGGCCACCAACAAAAAGTTTTCTGAAAAGAACAAACAGTAACTTTGATATATTTTGGTATATAATAGCTAATTAGCCATAAATCAAAGAATATTATGGTAATTAATGTAATAAACATGGATGTGATTGATAATCAGCAAAAAACTGAAAGGCAGGGGGTTTGGGGGCCACCTTTGGAAGCTCATGCAATTTCAACAGGAAAATATACATTTTCTCTTTCATTATACAGTAACATTTAATAATAACTTGTTGAAAACGTCAGTCTCCATCTCGAAGTTGTTGTGGTGACCAAATGATTGAGCAAAACATGAATTGAAGTCCTTCAGTCTCTCTCATGATCCTCAGAAATATATGTGCAGTGTTCTCACCGGCCAAAAATAAAAGGGTGTGACACACAGCCAAACTATCACAGAACTAAATAAATGAACCATCCAACATATTGGTTGGTTGTATCAAGCCTGAAAATAAGTGCTCGGTCACGGACATTGTCCGGTGCAAAATTGTCATTTGTCAAATTTTGAGTCACAAATTTAACATTAGCGGTCATTTTGTCATAAACAAGATCAGTTGTTTTTGTGTGTAATCAGTTCATTGCTGTACATTTAAAATGCATAGTTTGAGGAGTTTCAAGATCATACACATGCTTATTCATACCTAGCGTAACTGAACATTCGCCACTGCATTTACCGGGTAAATTATTAACAGGTACTCCAAAGTGACGTTATCGGCTGTCCGCTAACTAAAATTTGACGTACTTTTGACAGTTTTCAACCTACTGT
>JAULBS010092489.1:0-17205 GCA_032355785.1 Symmetromphalus regularis | reverse complement strand
CAAGATTACACAGGTTCAGATAATGTACATGTATTTACCATTAATTTTACCTCAAGATTACACAGATTCAGATAATGAACACATATTTACCATTAATTTTACCTCAAGATTACACAGGTTCAGATAATGTACATGTATTTACCATTAATTTTACCTCAAGATTACACAGATTCAGATAATGTACATGTGTTTACCATTAATTTTAGCTCAAGATTACATAGGTTGAGATAATGTACATGTATTCACCATTAATTTTACCTCAAGATTACATAGGTTCAGATAATGTACATGTATTTATCATTAATTTTACCTCAAGAGCGTTCAGGAGCGGGATGTAGCTCAAACGATAGCGTGTCTGCCTGTGAACCAGTTGGTCATTGGATAGATCATTTGCAGTTTGGGCTATTCTCCATTCCAACCAGTGATCCACAACTGGTTCATCAAAGGCCACAGTATGTGCTGTCCTGTCTGTGGAACGGAACATTTAAAAGACCCCTTGATGATTATTGGAAAGAGTAGCCTAAGTGGTGGCAGCAGACTTCCTCAAAATAAATATCAGAATGACCACATGATTGACGTCCAACAGCCAATGATAAGATAAAAATCAATGTTAAATAAAATAAACTTTACTTTTTTTCAACAAAGGTTCAGATAATGTACATGTATGTATTTACCATTAACTTTACCATCTTTATCTGCTTCAGTTTCTGCCTCTGGATATGAGAGTTCGAGAGATCGTACCAGCTCTACAAACATGCTGTCTGTCATCAGACTGGCGTCCTTGTGACCGTGAACCTTCCCATCGTAGTTCTTCAGCAGCTCCTCAATGAACGACCCGTCTTTGTCGAGAATGTCATCACCCATGTAAGGAATGTTGTGCAGAACCGTCTCATCCTCTACCTACACAAGATAAAACAAACTGAAGTGTTTTCATTAAAATTATTAAAGGCAAATTCCCACAGAACTAAAGGGGCTTTGTGATCAAAATATTGATTACGAATGAAACTTACATGCATTTGTTATACAAGATTTAATTTTCATGTCATCCAAGACATTTTACCTGAACCATGGTATAGGGAATTCCATTTCGAGTTGATCCATTTTTTTCAAATTTAAAAATTTCAAGATTGGATCTCCTTGTAGGGTGAAATAAATTGTTACGATTTTTTTGGCAGCTACAAAAATATTAAGAAGTTTTAAAATAACGGCTAACGGAGGAATACCCGTCACATGACTTGAAATATATATGTCACACCTTCAACGGAAAACAAAACATTATTTTTTTTCCTGTTTATTTTTCCGTGAGCATAATTCATTATTATTTTTAAAATACTGATAATAAGCAAGATGCGGTAGTTATGTAAGTTGTTGAATGAAGTATTTCTATGGACAAATCAAATATTTATAATATAAATATTTGAAATTAATTCTTTGTTTGGAAATTAATTAGGTCACGGGTCCGTGGGAGTATGCGTTTAAGTCCAACCTACGACAATTTGGGAAAAACCAGTCAGAATGACCAAAATATGAAAAATGAGATAGCAATAACCACATTCTACATACAATTATTTTTAAAATGGTGTTTATATTATCCCAAAATATTGAAAACTGACTGAGCTATGCCATTTTGAGTATGGGAAGGTCTTGACTGTTACTTCAGAGAAAATGGTCGTCGAAGTTCCTTAATTGCCTAAAACCAAGCGTCACTGAAACTCCTTAGCAACCATGCTCAAAATCCTTCTTTATCAACAGTCTTTTACACACATCATGCCAAGACAATTACTGTATGAAAATATATCACTAATTATTGATATTTAGCAATAAACTTCTGCAATACACAAACTCAGCTAATCCTTAGAACCCACTCCAGAAAGGTACATGTGTATTTAAGTACAAATAAGGGGCAATAAAATGTCTATGAACATGAGATTAAGGGCAATTAAAGGAGTAGGTGTGATATTTGAAACAGAAACATAAAAGAGTTTTCTTAGCTTTATTCTTGCTTTGATTTGACTGTGTTTATTTGAATGAATACAAAGAACCCTTTTATGAATAAAATCATTGTTAGTTCACACGAACTGCATACACCAATTAGGGGCAATAAAATGTCTATAATCATGAGCCTAAAAGTAATTAAAGAGTGCTGGTGTGATATTCAGGGCTGAGCATGGCAATCGAGAAAAACTGCGGAAATTTTTTTTAATGTAAACTGAAGTATATTTCATGGAAAACCCTCAAGAATGCACATTTCCTTTCATTTGGGTTTGGGAGGAAGTGGTGCCACCTACCAAAGTAAGAGCTTTTTTCTGAAATACAGAGGAAAATGTTGCATTCTGATGAACTTTGAGGGTCCTTTTCCTCCAATAAATTCCACTTAAATTAGTTTTTTCCTGTCTTATGAATTCATTTTATACATCCTCGTCAGATGAAATCTGCAGAATTCCGTGGATTTGCGGACAATTCTCACCCCTGGATATTTGAAACAGAAACATAAAAGAGTTTTCTTAGCTTTGTTCTTGCTTTGATTTGATTGTGTTTATTTCAACGAATACACAGAACCCTTTTATGAATAAAATCATTGTCAGTTCACATGAACAGCATAAAGCAGATAAAGCAAAGTAGCCGAGGATCACAAAAAGCTTTGATAAATAATTTTGATGTTAGTAGTGTAATATACAGGATTTCACATGACGCTGGAATCCTGCACATTTGACCCAAAATTTTGCGAAAATACTCCTAAATAAAATATGTGTGCATCATAATTGACGCAAAATATTTCCAACATCCATAAATTTTCATTTTTTTTAAATACACAAAAACCTATTATTTATGTGAAGAAAAAACAATAGAATAGTGGATAATGGATATAATATATGCATATTATATAAACAAGACAGTTATTCAGTTAATTATGTGACTGAAATAATATTCTTGACTCCCATTTTTGAATGCGTGACTCCCAAAATAAAACACTTTGAGTCACGATGACTCCCATTTTTCCTGATGCTAGATCAAAGCCTGATACATGTCATTCAAGTCACAGATTTTGGCCTAGAGATGTCTCTACATCATTCATGGGACAGTGGTAGTGCTGTCACATGATAATCCAGACCCGGAGTGATTCAAAGCCGAGAAACAGACATGCAAAGAGGATGACATTGTGCCCTGAAAATAGCTATTTAGTATAAAAAAAATATCTGTGGGATTAAATTATGATTTTCCATCTTATTGCCTGCTTAAATGGGTGTTTCTTGTTAAATTCCAATAAATGTTATGCACAATAAGTAGGTTATCTCCCCTTGGTGAGCATGCTGGAGATACAGACCATTGTTTTCAATAGAAATTCTGGCACGACAGTAAAATTCGCCAAATTATCTATAAAATTTCATCTTTTTTCTTCCCCAAAATAGCTAAATATTAAAAGAAATTATTTTGACATATTAAAATAAAATTTGCCTAATGTTTTTAAATTTTGACACTGGCAAATTTGGCGAGTGACAGAGCAAGCCCTATTCAGGTTAACCATATACTAATAAATCACTTACATTTACGTTTACGGCCTATGTCATTAAGAAGTTCAAGAACATACAAACAAGAGTTAAATTTGGCAACTTTTGGTAAGAACACTATTCAAGTTCTTTGAGTGTATTTCCAATATGGATGCCAAGGGAAGCAACTTGTGTGAAAATGATGTCACTAGAGTAACTTCTATACAAACCATGAAGTTCTGTTTGAGTGGAGCCCAGCTGTACATGCATGGAATAGGACGAAGGTCTTTCATAACTCGAAGTGGTGTAGACTGACTTGCAAAGTTAAAACCACTCGTCACTTCACACTGAAAATATAAAATCCAGGTAAACGTACTGAAAAAACATTGCTTTATTCAAATAACATTTAGTTTGACTGGTTGTTAAAAAATTTAAAAGTAAATTAAAGTTTGTTTTATTTAACAACGCCCCCAATAGCCGATGTTTAATTTTTGTGCTGGGGGGTCATTAAACAAACAAACAAATATTTAACAACACCTCTAGAGCACATTGATTTTTCCTTATCATTAGCTACTGGACATCAATCATATGGTCATTCTAACATATTTTTAGAGGAAACCCACTGTCGCCACATAGGCTACTCTTTCCAATCAGCAGCAAGGGGTCTTTTATATGCACTGTCCCACAGACAGGACAGCACATACCACGGCCTTTGATGAACCAGTTATGGATCACTGGTTGGAACAGAAAATAGCCCAAACTGGAAATGGGTCCAATGAGAAGATCGACTGCTTCACATTTGAGCTGCATACCACTCCGTATCATGAAGAGCAATGTGAATAAATATTCTCCAACTATATATAACAAAGACTATATACCGTCCAACAAGTGCTTGAGTATTTGTAGAAATGATGAATGTTGCAACAACTCCAAGCAAACCTCCAATCATAATAGAACCAAGAGAATCTGCAAATGGGTTTCCGGTATGGTGACTGACGGCCAAACAAGTTGCTGCGATACACACGCCAGTCACTGCTGCCATGTCTTCAAGCAGCACAACGGTCACATTGGGGTCATTGCCACGTCTCACTGGAAGACATTCATTTGATTGCATTTTTAAATCAATTCCAGAAATATGTAAGATATAGAAGATAATATGTATCATCAACTCTGTTGGGGTTGTTACCATATATCACTAAAAGATATTCATTCGCCTACATTTTTAAATCCATCCCAGAAATAGGTAAGCTATAGAAGATAATATTTTTCATCACATCTATTGGGATACCATGTCTGATTGAAAAACATTATTTACATTTTAAAATCAATCACAGAAAAAGGCACGCTACAAAAGAATATTTTTGGTCATTTCTGAAGGGACCCTTGCTTCTTTTTTTTTTAAATACATTCATTTAACTGGATTGTTAAACCAAAAATGGAAAAAGGAAAGGCATTAAAAATATATACTATTTTTCATTATTTTTTTATCGGTGTCCATTGAAATGTGTTTTACTAAAACAGTTCAATTTAGCATTTTTAATCCTATTTTCAAATATATTTTACAAAAAAACAAGTACTTATCATTTTTCTATCAACAATATAAAATTTGATCAAAACCAATTTAATAATTTTATGTGCAACCATCACTACTTTTATTTCTTTTTAGTACACACCAGTAATATACATACATATAAGAAAATGTGTTGTTGGTATTGTATATATTAGATAATTCTTGTAATTCCAACCTTCTCATACCATCAAATTTCCTATGAACACTCCACATAGAGTAAAGAACAATAGCTAATATTTCAGAAATATATGACAATATGTCACAATACCAGTAAAAAGTCATGGTTACCAGTAACTAATTACACTTGAAGCATACACTACCTATAACCAAAGATTGCACTTCAGTGATTTACAGACATTACTGTATAAGCAGCAAACTTACCATACTCCCAAAATTTCATATGTTTTGCACGACAACCTTTTTTAACTTGATTCACAGCTATAATCAATGTTGCTGAAAAATAATGAATTTCAAAGGTGTTATTAAAACACAATATATAATATATATATATATCTTAGAACTGGGTTGGTATTATCAATGGACACATAGATAGATGTGTTTGCTAAAAAACACCTCCAGCACCTAATCACAAATAGATGAAACAGAAAGGAAATGATTGGTTATTTAATGACACCCCAGCACGTTGTTTATTCATAAGCTATTAGGTATCAGACATATGGTGTTTTGTGATTCATGGCCATACATGTTACCCTTTCTGATTAGCAGCAAGGGATCTTTTATATGCACAATCCCACAGACAGGATAACACATACCACGGCCACTGATTATCGATGCAAGTGGCATATACCTACCGAGTCTTACAAACAACTCACTATGGGATGAAGCTGGTATCGAGATTTAAAATCCCATGCCTCGACTAAGATTTAATTCCAGTACCTATAAGTGTGACAGCTCAGCCACTGTGCCACTGGAACCTAGATGAAAAAGAAGATCACTACAGGATTCTATATGAGACCTGTTAAAGTCAACACTAAAAATTGCAAGTGTTTACGGATGTGCTAATCAAGTAACATCTTTAAAAACTCGTTAATAAAATAAAAATTTTATAGTGTGCATTACAGGTGATCAGCTTACTATCGTGAAAATATATCTTTGTATAATTCTAAAGAACTTCTTAAATAACATACCTGCTTCAGACACCAGGGATCCAAATAATGTGGCTATAGCCTGCAAAAACCCATAAAATAATTTAGTACATAGATCATAACACCTGCATAAAAAACATGCTATATGATCAGCAATATATGATAATTTCAAAACATTTAAAATCTGTATGTGATTTTCCTATTGGAAAAGTTTCTAATTTATTTGCTGATAGTGGTCCTGCCAGAGTAATTTACTTCTTGGTAAGTAGGCTGATATTTTTGTGAACAAATTTTTATTAAGATTTTGTTTTTCTTGTTTGTTTGATTGACAATATATCTTTTGTTTAGATCATCTTGCTTTTTTTATTTATTTATTTCTTAATTTGTATATTTAAAAAAAGGAAGACTTTTTAACAACACTGCAATACATCTATAGGTTAAACAGCTGCTACATGTAGTTCATAGTAGAAATCCTTTATCTCCAAACAGGCTACTCTATACACCAATAGGTTAAACAGCAGCTACATGTAGTTCATAGTAGAAATCCTTTATCTCCAAATAGGTTACTCTATACATCTATAGGTTAAACATCAGCTACATATAGTTCATAGTAGAAATCCTTTATCTCCAAATAGGCTACTCTATACATCTATAGGTTAAACAGCAGCTACATGTAGTTCATAGTAGAAATCCTTTATCTCCAAATAGGCTACTCGTTGTGATTAATAGCAATGACTCTTTTATACACTAATTCCCAGACAGGACAGTGAGTCGCACAGCCTTTGTTACACCAGTCTTGGCCCACAGGCTGGAATGAGAAACAGCACAATAGGTCCTCTGAATGGTATCAATCTTACAACCCGTAACGCTTCCGTTTAACTTTTAAAATGTTTCTGATAAATTAAATTACGTGTATTTTTAGTTTCGAAGTTAATTTCATAACAAAATTCAGTGGACACTGGAAATTGTTGGATTCAGAAAAATAATGCCTTTATCCTTTGCACTCCTCTAGTGAGACGGGCATTGGTGTTGTCAGGAATCCATCAGAATACTAGTATATAAGGATGTTATTAAACTAAGTTTAAAACCAAACAAATACTGACCAGGAAGAGTCTTTTATTTTTAGGTGAGTAAGAAATTCTGTCAAGGATAAACTTTTGTTAAAAATGTAAGTAAAACTTGGCATAAACCATATAAATCTTACCCATGTAAGAGATCCTAGTGGTTCTGGGTGAATAAATCCATGAATTCCATGATAGACAGAAAGTCCTGTACCAAGGCAAAATATACCAACACCACTGATTAATGAAGCTATATGGCGGAGGTTCACATAACCATATCTGTAATAAAAAAAATTAAAATTATACAATCAAAAAATATTTAAAAAATACATACTTTGCAAATACTGTTAAAAGCAAATCATTAAATGATTAATCTTAAAAAATAATTTTGAAGAATAATTTATTATAAGATTTTCAACAACAGCATTAACATAATCTTGGTAGAATTTTAACTTAACGGGATGTAGACTATAAATATCTCCATACAAACAATAATAATAATGGAAAAATATCTAAATCTTACATGGTCAGAAATAAACAATTTTTTTTTTAAAGGTATTAATTTCTGGATTTAAATTTTATGTTACTGTTCTGATATGAAATGCAATAGAATAATATGAAACAACAAAGAGAATGCTCTTTTCTATTAACATGATGTCCAACTAACTAAGCTAAACAAAGATTTCAGATTATACATTTCCTAGTCAATCACAGGTTACACAGTCCTCAGTGAATTTTCAATCAACTACTTCTAATTAATACAAAAAAGAAATGTATTTATTAATAAGACCACACTTTTTTATTCTTTGGATTACAGATTTTTAAAACAAGATTTCCAAGTCAGCGAATAAAATACAAATTACAATGTTTTTTATGGCTTGTTTTGACATTCAGAATATTTTCTTGGCAATAGCTGCACTAGCTTAGAACAGACATTTAAAAAAAAATGAAATAGGTCTAGGTACATGGTATTTTTCAAACATATGTAAATTTTTATATCACCATTTTGTTTTCCTTTTTTCTGCAAGTATCACTGGTTCTAACGTGGTCAGTGGGAAAATAATAATGGAATTTTATTTTTATTAACTTTCTGCTAAAATGCATGTCAACAGATCCATAAAAAAATGTCTTGATAAATTTGTAATAGTTTTTGTCAAGACAAAAACTACTTGACAAGAACTATTACAAGTACAATCATACTATCACACTTACGGATGATGAGAATCTGGCTTCTGCATGGAATGATATAAACCAATTCCAAGGATTATCTACAATGAAAATCCACTGTTTTCAATTTTCCATCATTTCTTTGATTAGTTATGTTATATATTTTTATAACAAGCCTGGTAAAAGTTTTATCCTTTGTAGTATTATAAATGTTGGTATTTGCTTATTTGAGCATATTTTAATTAACAATCTATTAACAAAAATGTGTTATCTGCTAACAAGAAACAATTTTTACTTATTATTATTGAAATCATAATCTGATGGTAGCTAGGGTTATCCCAGCTAAAATATCATTGGCAAACTATCTCTTTCAAATCAAATTCACTGTGATCTGAAAACATGATTATTTCTTAATTCTTAAATGATAGCAGTTTTATTGTTTTTGATAATGAAAAGCACACCTGGTTAATTGTATCAGCTAAGGAGTGGATGAACTCGGAGAACATACTGTGAGAACCAGTATACATCCAGGCTACACCTTTTATCAAAGTGTTCAAGCCATTTCTGTGATAATAGAAAATTAAAAGAAACATTAAAAACATTTTTAAAAGAAGATACATGCCATAGTTATTAGTCTAAAATGCTTCAATAGTATATAACATACAATAACAAAATAAAGATATTTGTTTCGGATGTTATTCTTTAAAAATGCATATTGTACAGTAACAATATGTAACAAATGCCACCTGATTATAAAAACAAAATAACTGAGAACAGTGAATGGAAAATATACAATGCAAATGGCTGTTGAAAATAGTGTGTTTGCAGTGCCCACATTTAAAACAAACCAAGTTCCTAGCAGAAATAATCAAACCATATATACAAGACTTCACAAACAATGATTCCATAATATTCTCAGAATTAGAATGTGATATTAGATCACAGTTCTGATAATGAGCTAAAATAAATGAAGCTTCTGTGTATCAGTTTATATGCAATGTTAAAACTAACACGACAAATCAGTAGATTCACATTCTACCATTTACAGTTTAAAATCTTTCAGTTTAACTGCAGGTAAAATACACTATCTTTTAGCAATGTTAGTAAGCTAGAGTTGCTTACATTAAAATTGCTGATATCACAACTGTACTTGAACCAACAGACCAAAATGATTCTTTCTGAAAAACAAATCAATGCATATAAGTTAACAGTTTGAGTTAAAATTAATGAATGAATAAAAAAGTTAGAGCAATAAATGCTCTCTCTAAAATGAATAAATCCATGTTATGCAGACAACAAAATGAAATATTTTGTAATTTAATACAAAACAGTTTTTTTCAGAACATAGGTTTTATAGATTTTATTTGGTCTGTCTAAAAACATTCTAATATATTTCTATTAAATCATTTATAGCATCTAAGTTATACATTTTACTTTTCATTAAAACAATCTAAAATTCTGCATTTGAAACCAGAAACTGAGAACCAAAACCAAAAAACCTATTTATGAATAATTTGAATTGTTTTCAATAAAGTACAAAATGTTGAAAATATGTGGTTAAACAAAGAGAAATAAGATGGACTTTTTAAATATTAAATTTAAGAGAATGCTAGAAAGGGTGGGTTTAAGTGATGGGTATATATAAAATAACTGGTTTGAAAATATCAATATTGTTGACTAAACATATTAATCATTCGATACAATATCAATCAAAATATCCTGCCTGGGTATCACTTACTTTTTTTTTAATGTCATCAGAAGAGGAATGTTCTGCTGCTGACCGTAAATCTACTCGTTGCTTGTGTTGATAAATAATTGCTCTTAGTTGAAATAAATCATCTGTAAACAGTTAAAATAATATCAACAAGAAAAACAGGAGAATGGAGCCAAGTGCTATAAATAACAAAACAGAAATAAATATGTTTTATTAAAAGTTAAAGTGACATAATCTAACATGTCAAGGTGGTAACACCAAACACACTGAAATTAACTTTATTCTAAGATTTGTGGAGAATTAGACAGAATGGAATGAATCCACTTACAATGTACTGAGTAAAAGCTTTCCCTTCTCTACTAACAAAGAGAAACCTGTGATAGATGAGAACTTAATACTCCAAAGACATCAACATGGTTATATTTCTAAAATTTTAATTTACTCAGATGTTGGAAAATTTACTGTCATTTTGTAACAACAAAAATTGTAACTTTTTAGTTTATGCTAAACACTAAGCTAAATCAGAATGATAAAATGATAATACTGCCAGTATTTTCATCAAATGAATACATCTATTTATGAATTTATATAATAACAGATTAAAACAATAGGCCTGCTGCTAATTCTAAATACCAATACAGAATATGATCACCTAACATACACACATTTTTCACCACTGGAATTACCTACATCTTTCTTGATAGAACTTTTCTTTGTTTAATAATTTTTGTTTCTCCTTAGCTAAATTTTCTAAACTTCCCCAACATCTTTTAGCACTGAAACAGAATAGAAATGAAAAATTATGCTGTAAAACAAATAATCAAACAAATATTTCTACTGCATGTTCTGGCTCAGCTCTCTAAATTGATGCTGCATTATAAAGCCATTGCAAAAATATAAATATATTATATAGTATACTCATTTTAGTGATGGCATTTAAGTGCTGTTGTAAAGAGTCTGAATTTGAAGAGGTGAGCATGGCAGCATGACAACATAAACTTTTTCATTTGTTATATCAAGGCCACCCAAAGCAATAAAATAATGAAACAAAATATAGAATCCGAGAGCCGATTATCAACCATAATAATAAATCATGATAATAAATTGAAGCAATTTAGGAAAATATAAGTTGAAAGAAACGCTTTGAAAGAGATTTAATTTGTGACTTTTTTTTTTAATTATGTGTACAACTTCATAGATTAAGCATTAAGAGTACAATCTTCAAAACTGTTGATTAATAAAAATGTTATTAAATGTGTTTTCAAATTGGTCTTGTTAAGGTCCTTTGGCAATTGTATTGTTACTCGGGTGGCTGTATTGTCCCTCGGGTTTGTCTCAGGTCATTACAGCTACTAGATGGTCGATATGTATACACTCAAACCTATAACAAGGCCAATACAAAAACACACATTTAATAACATAGTATTATAGCATAGGAAAAAAAGAAAGTTATTTTCTTATTACTTACATCTCTTCAACATCTGTGCGTAAGTACATTGTGATTTTAGGACCATATTCATAAGGACTACGCTTAAAGTAAACTGGACATTTCTCAAGATCACTGCAAAAAGAATGAACATATTAAATTAAAAACTGCTGTTCCTAAACTAAATTATAAAAATCATCAATGTTATATATATCAAAAACCATAAGTACATGTATATGCATGTCCCTTGAATTTCCTATATAACTTTAAACTATTACCCTATTCTTAGACATCTAGAAGGTACAGCTTTCTAAAATATGACTTCTTGTAAACAATGTTGCATGAATGATAAATAGGTTACTTAAAATTATAATTGTGAAAGATATGTCTAAACAAAATTATATTTCATGCTATTTGACAAGCCTTAAGTATTAGTCTTTTTTTATGAATCTTGTATTTTTATTGTTTTATATGAATTGACAATCACAAATGTATAATTCTGGTTTTGTACAATGGTTAGAATAACAATTTGGCTCAGCCAATTTGGGATAGTGAATTCTGCCTCAAATGCTGTAGGCTAATGGAAAAAGAGTCTGATATGAATTCTGCGAGTATCGTACTCCCAGACTTGGCCAAAGATTGTGTACTGAACAGTGATATCATATACATGAGCAGGGGTGTACATTAGCGGTTGCCCTCCGGACCACCCGTCTCAGATTCAAATCGAGTTGGACGAGTTCAATATTGATAATCATCCATCCGGCTGGCCACCTCAGGTTTCTCTGAAGTGAACCACAAAACTTAACTCCAAACAGAGACCATGATCGCATCTCAGATTTCATCTGCTACAGACACCATTTTTCTCGGCAAGTTCTCACAAATACAATAGGCCTAATGCACAAGACTACCGGTTTCTGGCCTATGGCTCACCCATTCTTGGACACATTTTTTGGGGGGTGGGCCAGTTGGAAATTTGGGGGGGTTCTTTTTGCCAGGATACTGGCCAGGCTGGCCGGTATCTGAAAAATGTTAATGTACACCCCTGCAGGAGGCATGCAATTGACTACCAACATTGATAATATTATAAGTAGAAATAACCAACTCTTACATAACTATATAATACTAAGAAGTCATATGAAACATCTTCATGTTTTTATTTTGTGCATGTCAGTTTGGTAACTGCACTAGAACCAGAATCAGTTTCCAACTGTTCAGTTTGGGGTACATTTTATTTAAATAGAGCCATCATTGTAAATGAACACAACTAAAAACAACTGAGAAAGATAACTAATACTGTGATCTTATACAAACAAACTAAAGTAGAATTAAATGTATTCAAGCAAACTTTGGTTTCAGCAGATATTCATTCATAGCACGAACTGGAAGAATGTAGATATTGCCAGTATAGCTATAATCCAAAGCCCTCTTGCGTGGTCGAGGTGTTACTAAAACGAAATGTAAAACTTTTATAAACACTATCAGTTTAACAATATGATGAAGACATGGCTGAAATTAAACTAATTTCTAAAACAAAGGGAGCTTCTCCTCCCTTAAAATAATTTAAGATGAAGTGTCGAGTTATGGTGAAGTGGATACAAGACTGCCCATTTCAAATTAATACCATGGTTGCCCAAGTATTTATTATTTAAGATAAAAAATGTTTACAATTGCCAAATGAAACTTTAAGACACACTGAATGACATGGCAGCTGTCAGTTTTAATATTCTGATGATGAATCTGGACAGTCTGATATGTTCAACTTCAAATGGACATAAATGTTATTTCGATATCTCAACTTTAAAAAAAAAAAAGTGTAATTCATTTAAATAAAGAATAAATAAATATATCTTACCCACAGGGACTGATTAGAATCATTATTTGTTTGTTTTTTAAATGTACAAAATCAAGCCATGTAGCTCCAGACAGAATAAATAGATGAATACCTTTGAGAACTTTAGGTGGCTTTGCTTCAGGTGGAGGTGTTGGTGGTGTGTCTGGTGGAGCCGAGGCTTCTCGTAGAGGTAACGGAGATGGACTAGAACTATCTTTCTGCACTGTCCCAGCAGAGGCAGTGGCTGCCATTTTGGGTTTACCAGCATCACCAAATGGGGGTGAATCTTTGGACACAGTGCTCATTTTCCGTTCCCATGCATGGACTGTCTTCAACCAGATCTGCTGAATATTTTGTACATGTCTGTCTGAAGTGAAGTGTCTTTGACATTCTAAAAGCAGATCAAGTTCTGAAAAGTATACTGTATTATCAACAATGAAAACTTCCTAGGATAAAAGCTAAAAGTTAAATATTTTGTCAAATGATATAAATATTTTTACTGTTTGTCACTGAAAAACAATTTGCAGTTTGGGCTAGCAATTTTCCGTTCCAGTGGTCCACAATTGGTTCATCAAAAGCTGTGGTATGTGCTGTCATGTCTGTGAAAAGGTGCATATAAAAACACCTTGCTGCTTATTGGAAAGAGTAGATATTGTGGCAGCAGCAGGTTTCCTCTAAATAAATATGTCAAAATCACCATATGATTGATGTCCAATAGCCGATGATAAGATAAAAATCAATGTGCTCTAGAAGCATCATTAAACAAAACAAACTTTACTTTAATGAAAACAAACAATACTACATGTGTATTGTAAATCATGAAATGAATAAGACAAAGAATACAAAAATGAATACTGTTTGTAATTATGGCAATCTCATCTCACTGCTGAGGCTGATCTACTTATTTGACTAGATGATGAATGGACAGCAGGAAACCAGTAAATTTGACAAAACTGATAAACATAATGACTTTGGCCTATAAAATGATAAAAGATGACAAAAGGAAAAAGAAAAACAGTTGCTGGGGGTAAAATCTTGTTAATTATGTTTTAGAAGAAATCCATTCACACTTGATGTTTAAATATATATTAGTTATGACATATAAACAAGTAGGAATACCTCTGCAGACTAGTGGTTTGGTTTTAGCAGTTATCTGTGACTTCAAGGCATGACTCAGAATAATCTGAAGATCTAAAGCTAGTGGTCGCATCATTGTTTTGAAGTATCTGAAACATAATAAAAAGTATAAATAATATCTCAAACACACTATCTCAGTATCTGAGTATCTTCGTGTGTACTGTTGTTACCATGACTGCACCATATTCAGTAAAGATTGGCATGTGAGAAGTGAAAACTGACTATTCTACCATAAGCAGCTCATACAAAAAATATTTTTTAAAGCTTCTAGAATGTTATCACTATTATTAACACATTACCAACAACTGAAAGGCTTTTTATATTAACAACAGTCCAGCCATTTCGAGCAACTGATGAATATGCTAAAAAAAATATTTCTAAATCTTAAATCCTCAATTTCTATTATGTAAGAAATTATCTATTTAATTTTATCTTATTAGTTGTAATCAGGATAAATGTGTAAAGTGAAAAGAAATTGTCAGTGTACACAGGTCTACACATGACACACTAGCAGTAGCACACATCTGTTACCCAAGTAAAACAAACCAGAGTAAAGAGAATGTGTATCATGGAACAGCACACATTCAGTCTGCATGGTAATCACTTAATCACTGTAATTACTGATTACAATACAAATTACAAAGCATAATCTACATGTAATTATTAATAAAGATATAATACAAACTTTAAGGTAGTTATTGTGAGCAAATTACATTGACACTAATGATGAAACAATGTGTCCTCATTTAACTGAAAAGTGTGGTACAAATAGAAAATGTCTACAGTGCATGTGCACTCATGTAAAATAACCTTTTTAACAATATTAATTTGTATCTTGGCCAGTGCTTTATCATATACAAAAAAATGTTTTTAAATACCTGTCTCTATTTTTAGTGACAGTAAAAATACCATGGTCACACAAAGAGATTTTTTTTACCCTCCAGCAAAGTGTATTATTATGGTTTGCCTACATAACAAATTTCCATAAACATAAAATTGAAATATGACATCATCACAAGTTTATTAGACAGTAGTGAATGAGATGACAGTAACTGCTGTTCACAATACAAAGATGAGAAATGGTGTAAAATTCCAGATTTTTCCAAGTGAAAAATAGCTTTGATTTTTCTTACTTGCTAGGGAGTGGGATGTAGCACAAACAGAAGTGTGTCTGCCTGTGAACCAGTCGGATCGATCCTTCTCAGTGGACCCATTTGCAGTTTGGTCTATTTTCTGTTCCAACCAGTGGTCCACAACTGGTTCATAAAAAGCCTTGGTATATGCTGCCCTGTCTGTGGGACGTGAATGCACATAAAAGATCCCTTGCTGCTTATAGGAAAGAGTAGCCTATATGGAGCAGCGGATTTCCTCTAAATACATATGTCAAAATGACCATATGATAAATGTCCAATACCCACTGATAAGACAAAAATCAATACTCAAGAGGCGTCATTAAATAAAACAAACTTTACTTTCTTACTTGCTAAAACAAAAATTCTCAGGCTTTTTTCACACATGACTCACAGGGTTTTATTTGGGGAGTCAAGTATTCAAAAATGGGAGTCAAGCATATTATTTCAATCACATAATTAACTGAATAACCATTTTACATTCTATCCATTATGCATACATTCTATCCATTACCCACTATTCTATCATTATAATATTAATACATGTATATCCATTATTTTTTCTTCTCATAAATAATAGGTTTTAGTGCATTAAAAACAATTAAAATTGATTGACGTTGGAAATATTTTGCATCAACCATGACACAAACATATTTTATTTAGGAGTATTTTAGCAAAATATTGCGTCAAGATTTCCTGCTTCAGCTTGACAGTCCAATCTCCTACCACTGAACCACTTTAACATTTGTCGAGAACCAATTACAGTACTAGTACCTCAACAATACTCATTAAACTAATGATAAATTGATATTAATCAATTAGTATTCTGATCTTATAACAGTAGGAGATTTTTACCGCCGTAACTGATGACATGGCTATAGTGCAGTGCATGATTGCATCACTGAATGTCTTTAAAAATATTTGAAAATCAATGTTGATTATTAACTGGTTATCTATTTTTTACTGAAACAAGAAAATTGCATAATACTTATTGTGGGTAAGGTGAAACAGGTAACTACACTTCGCAGCTAAACTGACACTTAGTGTGACATTAATGACTTTTGGCAATTACTAGAATTAAATACATATATGCCTAAAACACTTAGTCTAGCATATAACTTGAGTTAGTGTTATTAAATCGAAACAGGTTACTCGACATGCTCTGGCACTGCATCGGGTTAGTCTTAAAAATATCTCTCAACTGATCTTTCCAGCAATACAGTCAACTGCCAGGTTATGAATAATCCTTAGTTTTGAATACAGTTGGTATTTAGCAATAACGGCATGGAAAACAATAGAGAAATGTTGAATTCTGTGTGCATAATAACCCACAACCACTGACAACTTTGGAGCGATTATAGAATCTGTCCGCCACTCTCCAAGTGTCTAAAAGAGGGATTTTTTTGGTGGGGCTTCTTAAAAAAAGTGGAACATGTTTTTTGTGGGGAAAAGAAAGAAAAAATTAAAAATTACATTAAAAAAAAAATTATAACTTAACTGACCCTAACCAAATCTAACCCTAAAACTGACCCTAACCAAACCTAACCCTAAAACTGACCCTAACCCTAACCTAAC
>JAULBS010092478.1:0-17209 GCA_032355785.1 Symmetromphalus regularis | reverse complement strand
GCTATTTTAATCTGTTCATGTTTTGGTGTGACCTAACTTTGGAGATAGAACTTCAGTCATTTAATATAGGAAAGAATCTATAATATCAAGGGAAATGACTCTTGAGATAATAAGTTATTTCCCTTGACATTATAAATTCTTTCTTACGGTATGTAAATGACTGAAGTTCTATCTCCAAAATTAGGTCTCACCAAACATGAAAAGATTAAATTTGCTTGGAAAGGAAACCAGAAAGTATTTTAAAGATCTTTAATATTGGAAGGGGTTACTTATACATGTGCATCGTGAATTTCACATGCAATATTACAATTTTTGTGAAGTTTTGAAAATGATAATCAAAAGTGTCGCTGAAATTCACATAAAAAAAATGCCAAAAATCTGACAAAAATACAAAACTTCAAAATTCGGCAAAAATTTGAAAAATTATTGGATTAAGCTAAAAAAAATTCAGGATATTTTGACGTATTTTTTGGGACCAATTCTAAGACGTAGTGGTGGAAGCCATTTGTTGATCTGACATTGAATGATCCAGTAAAACATTTATTCTATTGATCAATTTGTTCTACATATATTTTAACGAGAATTAAAATTTGATGTGATGCATCTTGTGTGTGTTAATAGAAAATGGCTAAATTAAACACGTTTTAAACAAATATATGTAGTATATATTTTTAATTGTGCGTATGAAATTCTGTGATGTTCAAAATTAGTTTTTTATTTAACTACACTCTAGACCATATTGATTTTTATTTCATCATCGGCTGTTGGATGTCATCATATGGTCATTCTGACATGTTTTAGAGGAAACCTGCTGTCGCCACATAGGCTACTCTCTCCGATAAGCAGCAAGGGGTCTTCTATATGCACCGTACCACAGACAGGACAACACATATCACGGCCTTTGATGAACCAGTTGTGGACCACTGGTTGGAATGGAAAATCACCCAAACTGTGATGTCCAATAGTAGATGGTTAATAAATTGGTATGCTCTAATGGAGCTGTTAAAAAACACAAATATACAGGCATATATATGTGCCAGTAAATTTCACGGTATGCTCCAAGGCTTTGAGTAAAAAAACAAATATGTTAATGTTGGTATTTTTTTTCTCAATTGAGGTGAAGGTGAAGTATTTTTTTATACAGGTCCACATCCAATTTGGTTCAGACCCGTCTCCCCCGGATCCAATGTCCTAAGACTAGGGCACCGGGGCAGAGGTTAGTGTTAGTAGGAGACTCGAAACCCACTGCTTTTTTCTATAAACAGCAAGGGATCTTTTATATGCACTATCCCACAGACAGAATAGCACATACCACGGCCTTTGTTAAACCAGTTGTGGAACACTGGTGGGTGTAAGTGGTATACACCTACCCACTGAGCCTTGCGGAGCACTCACTCACTGTTTCCAGCTAGATTATATGTAAATCAACCAAATGGTCCATGACTGGTATGTCAAAGGCTTTGGTACATGAGTAATAACTAAAAAAGGATGCATATAAACATATATACTCAACAAAAAAAGAAAGTATGTATGTAATCAAGTCATTTATATATATATAATAATAATAATACTTTATTTGCAGAAGGTGACACAGTTAGTACAAAACTATTCTCCCCTGAGGCCTTCCCAAATGATATTCATGTCATAAATTCTGGAATTAGATAACCACACCATTTAGGTGTTGTGTGTGTGTTCAGTAATATCACAAGTTATGCACATATTTGCTGCCAATGGAAATGGTGAAATGGCACATTAAAACAATATTTCAACATGTTTACTTTCTTTTTTGATTCAGTATAGATATAACAGGAACAGCTCTTTTCTATACACCATGTGACACAACCATACAATGTTTCCTGTACAATATCCATTTATTTATTTAATATTTAATGAACCCCACCCGCCTCCACCATCAGAACAAACATTACTTTTCTACTTTAGCACAGAATTGCAGAAATTCCAAAAGTTGGTTTTTAACTATTGGCACAAAACATTTTTAACATCAAGTTTCCTTCTGTGTATAGCATGAGAATCTTACAAAAACTGGCTGATAACTTCTGAAACAATGTAATGTGTAAAGGTTGCATTATTTTTAGCTTTGAGATGAGTAATGAACTGATTTTATTCAATATGACAGCTTCAGAGATGATTTCAAATAAAAAAAAGATGGTGTTTTCAGTTTCTTTATCAAACAAACAACTGATACAGTGATAGCCATTGGTTGTTATCTAAGACACCAAGTCGGATGTATACAAAGCAGCAGCAGTGAATGCCAACTCTTCTTACCAACGTAACATCAATGATAGGGGTAATATCGAATGCTTTTTAACTGCATCATGCTTCTAAGTGACAATTAAAAAATACATATAAATGTTTTAATAAAAAAAAATGTATATATATATACACGTGTGTATTAATTGTTAACCAGGAGTATTAAAAGTAGAATATTTTCAACTAAATAAAATTTAATGGTAGGTAGGTTGTACTTATTTTCATGCCTATATTTAAGATTCAAGCATGCTGTCATGGACACACAACAGCTTCCTGTGCTCTCTATCCAGGATAGAGGTTAGTCTTAGTAGGAGAAAAAAACACCTGCTGCCACAACACTAATACAACTATTAATAATAATAAGCAGCAAGGATCTTTTATATGCAGTATCCAACAGACAGGACAGCACAAACAACAATCTTTGATAAACCAATTGTGGACCACTTGTTGGTGTAAGTGGTGTACACAAACTCACTGAGCCTTGCAGAGCACTCTCTCTAGATTGGAGCTTATACCAAGATTAAAACCACATGTTTCAACTGAGATTTGATCCTAGTACCTACCAGCCACGAAACCAACAGCTTTAACAACTACACTATTGGGAGCAAGCTACAAAATCTAATGCAGGTTTATTACTTTTATAGCACTTGATAAAAAGAGCATTATGGATGTTTTATGTGTATGTTTTAAGCACACTCTAATGTATCCAACTCTATGACCCTGTCAACAACCATGCACGTAATCCGTATGGTCACAATGTGTCACATCCAGTCTAAACTAGTTGATATTGTTTACCAGGAAGGTAATGCAGAATGATAAATAATCACAACACATGTTAATGACTGCATAATTATGCATAATCTTGTATAGAAGGATGTTTGTTCTAATTTTAGAACCTAACAAACATAGTGGCGTGAAATTTAATGAAATGCTTATGAAGATATTTAATGGTTTTATCAACACATATAATATAATGATACACAGACAGACAGACAGACATGTTAAAAGTTTAATTATAAAATCTCATATTGATACATCATCAAAAGGCCAATTAATTTTGCCAGGCATATTGGCTTCAAATTTAAATGAGTTTGTGGTTTCAAATGTATGACTGTAGTTCCACATAAATAAGAAAAAACGGGGCTGCTAAACAAATTTGGGGTCATAAAATGTGCTATGGGTAGCAAAACAGTGTTATCTTGTAAATAACAACCACCTCACTGCTGGCTTTGTAAACAATCTGAAACATTAATTCCTTGGAGGTCATCTCTGTGTAGATGTTTAGAAATCTGTAAACATTCATTGCTCTGCAACTACAAGTATACCCGAGAGACCCCTGCAATCTCTATCAGCTCCCAGCTTTCAGCAAAACAACACAAACGCATTGCCTTCTGGGATGTATACAAAACAATAATAATATATATACAAATGCATGCATTCAACAAGTACATATTACAGTTGCCTAGTCATATGAAAACAAAACCAGGAAAGCCAAAACCATACCTTGAGTCGTCTGTTTATGATCCAAGTTTGATGTGTATATCATTGTGTCTGAACATCCAAAATTTAATATTTATTAAATGACTAGAAAGTTATCTTTGATAAAAACATACTAGACAGGTCCCAGATATGTATTTCCAGCCAAACCAACAGGCACTTTCTGAAGAATTATGAAGTCCATTAGTCCATAATAATAAAACGTATTAGGAACACTTTGAACACTTCTGCATATCAAAAGACAAGTTTTCCTCCCATGAAAAAGTGAGTCTGGGTGATATCAGTGGATGATAGTGTAATATGGCTCAAATTAGGCATGCTACAGTTTGAGTTGAACATAATTCCATAATTATGCAGGACCTTCAACCACTATTTCATTACACTTTAAAATCATCTATCTGTATATTTTAAACTTATCTAGTTGTCCAATGTGTAGAATCTTATAACTTATATAAGCAGAGATATTACAATTTACATGGTTAAAATCCTTAAAGGGTCTTGTTGACAAAAATGGAAAAACAATTAACCACCAGCAAAATGATTGTACTGACTATCCACCAGTTCTGTAAAGAAGATAAAAACTACCTACAAATAAGTAATGAAACCGTTTAACAGAAAAACAGTACATACCTGCTCCTCTTGTTACAATCTGCAGGGAACCTGAAAACACAACAGAACAAATCTCTTTAAAAGACCTTAATAGGTAACCAGGCCAGTGGAATTGCACTCGCCTTCTTGCCCAAATTGGTGAAAAAAACTCCCAGGCGAATCAGTCAAAATCCACTAGCCTGTGGGGCGACTCGTGATTTATGAGTTCTGTGATTTTGACTGAAAAGTAGGTGACCAACGGTCAGCACCATTCCTGCAAGAACCCCTACATACTTGGAAAACTCTGGATTTCGGCCACTTTATTTTGTCACCGAGCCTGAAAATATTTTTATTCAACAAAATAATTTGTACGTGATTTTTTTATATTGACTGTCCCCTAAAATGTGGTGGTGAGGGGTTACTCTGCTGTGCCTGAATATAAAACTGTTAATAACTGGTTTGTTTTATATATGACAAATGAAAGTGGTCATATGATTTTAATAAAATATCGGGCTAGTGATAATAACTGCGGGTTAGCAAATTTGGTTTATTTTTACATATGAAATGACTGACATTATCTTTAAATGGTAATGCTGTACAAAAATAAAGTTTTGGTGAAGAATAATTTTTGCACCATCAAAGGGAAATAACTCCTGTTACTGGCAAAAACCTTTTGGATGAACATTAGTTTGAAACATAAATATTGATGTATTTTCTGTCTGTGTTGGCACAGTGGATGTCACTGTATTCTAAGCTAGTAGATACTGGGTTCAATTCTCACCAAGAAAATGTATTTTGCGATGGGTTAAAACACTCACCTGAATGATTAGAAAGACATTTCTATCTGTATCCAAAAACCAGTTTTAGACTTTGCATGAAACACATGTACCTGTAATTAGGAAATATATTCATTAATAATATAACGGAAATAAATACATGTTTGCTCATATACAAACTACTCCAATCTCAGTTTAACTGGTGCCAAGATTTTTGCATTTATATCATGATAAATTTTTGTTTAATGATACCCCCCACATCACAAAAAGTAAATATTGGCTACTGGGTGTCATAAAGTGGTTAGACATTAAACAAAGGAAACAAAACATAATGTCCCCAACTTTTCTAGAGAGTACTTTATCCAAAACCTGTCCATTCAAAATAGTGGTCTACAAATGGTATATCAGTCTGTGGAGATGTGACCCTGTTTATAACTAAGAGGTTCTTTCTTCACAATGACGACACAATACCTTCTTCTGACTGATAAATTTGATTGTTTTACCAGCAATGAAAATTGTGATATGGTAAGGAATTTAATTAATTCTGTAAACAAACTTTGGTTATTGTGAAACTTTAAAACCATGTCAGTTATATATAGTTAAAATGTTTCAACATGTACAAAGAACATATATTTTGTTGGTCAAGCACACTTGTAAGGCTTTGTAGCTTTTTTTGCACATGTAGGAAGACGCCTTTAATAAATCCTTTCTAATTTAATTTTTGGCAGTATTTGGGATTTTGGGGGTTTACTATTTATGTGTACATTCATAGCAATTAAATCTTCAAGACTTAGTAACCTAATCTTTGTAAACTTTATTTTTTTTTAAATGATAGCAATATTTCATTAAAAAGCAAGAAATGTTTTAGTTATTGAATGATTTTACAGATTATAAATAGAGTGTTTACAGATATGTATGTGGCTGGTTTAAAACATTATTTATTTACTGTTTGTTAAACAACCAGAATGTTAGCGTTGATAAAAATCCAGATGACCATTTCTCAGGTGCATGTATATACCTAGGATCATAAAAAAGTTAATGCCAGGTGTGTTTGGATGTTGATAATGAATTGCGGACATCCAGGCTATAACAAAATTTCTGTACATACTTTATCAGGGGCAAATTTAGAGGTGGACTGGGTAGCTAGGCTCCCCATTTCTGAACTAGCAATGTTTCACAAGTAGCAAAAATACATCATTAAGCTTAGAGATACAATCACTGTATGTAGCCCATTCTTATATTCAATTAATGTTCAAGCATGCTGTCCTGGGCAAATATCTCAGCACCCTGTTTTGTCTATCCAGAACAAAGATTAGCGATAGTTATAGACTTTTCAATAAGAAGCTGACCATTCATACATATACTATTTTATGTTAATTTTCAGTAGAATAGTTTAAATAGGGCCTACCAACTTATATTTCAAATGGTCTTGACTGGATTCATTTAGAATATCTCAGACAATCTATGAATCATATCAATTTTTGTGGACAAGGTTTTTTGAATGTTGGAGTTTGATGGTCAAGGTGCTCCAAAACTGATTTTAAACAACTGTGTATTCTTCAAACATTCATGTGTACTATAAACATGAGCAATACAAAACATGAGGAAACAAGTTACAATTTGTTGAAGTTTCTGCTTGTTAAAACTTAACATTTCCAGTGACATACTGTTTCTTACTGATTAGAAGGTTAGGTGGTGTGAAGCCTATGCAAGCAATATTTGTACATTGGTAAAAGTTTTGAGACATAGTCCAAACACTCAAGAATTCAGGCAATGCATTATTTTCATGTTTTTATTAGAGCATAGCCTCTGCATTTAAATGTTGAGTGGAATTTTCCATATTATAGTTTTTAAGTCACTATAAAAGCTATAATTCATTACAGTGCTGAATCCTATTATTTAAAAAACATTATTGGTATAAGGATACAAATCACCTTCAGTGGACGATGTTTATCAGATCAATATGGAATCTGATAGACATCGTCCACTTGAGGTGATTTGTCGCCTGGTACCAATAATATTTAAAAAATAATCAGATTCCGCATTGTAAAGAATTATAATTTTTATAAAGATCCATCCATGTGATGGCCATTGTTGCCGTGAAGAATTTAAAATGTTATTTAGGTATTGTGCAGGATGTGTATTCGTACAAAATGGATAAATGTTTTGTTTGAATGATTTTACAAGGTTTACTCTATAAGGTGAGTGGTCATTATTTTAATAGTTTATACGTTTCTCACAGAAATTATTCAAATCAGTTTTCCAGCAATTCAACAGTAAAAGCCTGTTCAATCTATAATATTGAAAATGGCGTTAACTCCTTAGACACTGTGAAATAAAAATAAAAAACAGATGAAAATAACATATTTCACGATGTCTAAGTGCTTGGACTACCCTCAACATCATGAACATGGCAACAATAATTCTACTGTCTGGTACTGATTTGTATGTTAGTTATTATAGAAAAAGGCTGGCAACAATAATTTGTATTCCTGCAGTTATTTGTATATTCTCATCAAGGCGTGTCCACAGCAGATGTCCCAATCAATACATTGGGTGTTTAATTTTTAAATAAACAACATTACTTTAGCTCCCAGGAAAAGTTAGTCGCTGCTTCCTGGATTAACAAAATTACTTTGCCAGAAAAACAATACAGCACATGCCACTTTGCAAAACCAAGGAGGTTTTAAAACTTTCGAAGCAGAGTAACATAACGAAGCAAGGTCATTGTAGACTAGGACAAACCTCTAACAAATCCGGAAACCATGTTAGTTTCTCCACTGTTACACCTACTGAGCAAAGGCAGCCATTAAACTTTCCCGGATGTTCAGGTACGTGACGTCATACCAAAGTGACTTAACCTGTGACTTACCAGTTTGCACTGAAATGCATAATTTTCGTCAACAAAACTGATTATTTATTTATATTTTAAAATAACCTATGTAAATAGTTTATTATGACAGTTCGAGTATCGGATTAAGGCGTTTCAATCGATTTAGGGTATATTAAATAATTCAGCTGACCACAAAGAAATGAATATAGGGTATATAAGAAATGAGTATAATATATATTGTGTTAAAGGACAAGTGAAATATAGCCAGTTTTGTGGTCATTATATTCAATATAGTATTATAAATTAATAAGTTTAACAATTTATTTGAATAAAATAACGTAATCATGTTTGTGTCAATCAAGCGTTTAATGGTGAAATATATATTTATAAAGTATTCTACAGTTAAAACTTGTTAACTCGAACAGTCTCGATTGGTGGCTCAAAAGTATTGAGTTGAATACATATATATATAATTATATACATTTTCTGGATCCGCCACTGCAGATTTCTGAAAATGCAATTTGTCTCTGGTTTTCGCTAGTCAAAACAGGTCATAATAATTTAATTTTTCTTTTTGATTTTGTATGTTGATTTAAAATCTAGCTTCAAATATCCGTAATTAAAAAAATGCTCGGTTATTTTATTTTTTTATTTTATAAGAGTAGCCTTACAAATTCTTATGTTTTATACCAAAGACTGTGGTATGTGCTACACTGCTGCTAACCAATACTATGATTCTATTTGTGGCGCAGACAATTCAGGCGCACATCACTGGAGTTGTGTGTGTCGAAACTCCTCAAAGTTTTTCTTCTTTCTTAAGTGGTAGCGTGTCCACCTGTGAACCGGTCGGTCATCGGATCAATCCTTCTCAGTAGACCCATTTGCATTTGGGCTATTGTCCGTTCCAACAAGTGGTCCACAACTAGTTCATTAAAGTCCGTGGTATGTGCTGTCCTGTTTGTGGGACAGTGCTTTTAAAAGACCCCTTGCTGCTTATCGGAAAGAGTAGCCTATGTGGCAGCAGCAGGTTTCCTTTAAATAAATATGCCAGAATGACCATATGATTGACATCCAATAGCTCTAGAGGGTTGTTAAATAAAGCTAACTTCACTTTTATTTTTTTATTTTTTTTCTTCTTTATATTCATTTTTCTTTCTTTCTTTTTTTTTTCATTCTTTTTTTTTTTTTCTTTATTTTCTTTCTTTTCATTTTAATTTCTTTTCTTTTACTTTACTTAACTTTTTACTTTTCTTAGCTTTACTTTCTTATTATTTATACACCACTTAGAACACATTCTCTTGAATCATTTATTAATCATCGGCTAATGGATGTGCAACATTTAATATTTTTGACACACAGTCAAAGTGTGAGCCAGCTTTCGACAGGTTTTGAGCCACTGTCTTCAGGATGAGAATCCAATGTCCTACTATTGAACTTAGGGGCTTACTTATATAAAAAAAAAAAAATCCCAAATAATAAATATGGTACTTTTAGCTGGATAGCCGTCTTTAATATGTTTTAACATGTCAAAAGGAAGTTCATATTTTGTCGGTCATGCGCAATACGCTTTGTTGCTTGTTTGCACCTGTGGGAAGATGCTGTTAAAAAATTCTTTCAAATTGATTATTTTTTCGCTGTAATTTGGATTTTTTGGTTCAGCAATCATGGTAAGTTGTTTATAAATTAAACATTAAGTCAATAAATATATTTTTACCATCAAAATACATATAGAACAATCACGCATTCTTAATCATACATCGACAGGAATTTTTGACGGTCTGTCATTAAAAAAATAATAACATTATTTGTTTTTAAACGTCATTATACGTGTATCACTAGAAATTTAAAAGCATAATCCATACAAAAAGTTTGACATAGATATGAGTTCCTTTAACCAAATTTGCGAACAGTACACAATGTGACAATCTAACAAATTAAAAAGAAAATTTCTTACGTTCAAGAGGTAGTGTCCAGCTCAGGCAGCTGATGTGCAGTGAGTCATTGGATCAATCCCCTTCATTGGATTCATTTGGACAACAGTGGTGTAACAAAAGCCATGGTATGTGCTGTTCTGTCTTTGGGAAAGCACATATATCAATTGATATAAAATATGACGATGTCCCTTGCTACAAATTGGAAATAGTAGCCTATGTGTCAGTGACAGGTTTCTTCTGAAGATTATGGTCACAGATACTATGTTTGGCACTTAATAACCTCAGAATAATCAGTGTGCTGGGGTTTTGTTAAACAGTCTTTTCATTTTTCCCCATTTGTTTTACACTACATAAAAGTTTGAGAGCCACTGTTTTAAAATATACTAGGCTGTGTTCTCGCCGCCCGAAAATTACGGGGTGCGCACCCTACCCCCACACCCCTTAAACAAAAATATAAGCCCACACAGCCATACTCAGAATTGTGATTACTTTAACATTAGCTTTACTGTGATTTTATTACATGTGGTTTGGTAATTAACATCATTATTATTAGAAAATATAATTTTTAAAACAAAAGACAATACCTTTAATATTTTTCTGTTTTATTTTATTAATATCGGTGTGCTAAAATATGAGGAAAACAACAGTAATATTAAACTATTGAGAACAGAGTATGCCAGCCAAGATTGTTTAACAATGTTCTTTTTTTCCTTTGTTGTGTAATACTGTTTAGGGGCATTGGAAATGAAATTCATATTAGGAGTGGGGCTGCTCCTGTTGCTGAACATCAGAATTTACTGGTGAATAATTCAACAATGAATAAAAACATATTTATGAGAAATATTGGGGGGCTCTAGCCCCCCCCCCACTCCACCCCACCAATGGCTCACATGCCCCTGCTGTTTTTTTTAGTTCTTAGATATCTGCACAATTATCGGCAATGTTCAAAGTCAAAATTCAAAGCCGGTGCAGCTCATGGATTAGCTCTGTGTCAGTTCTAAATAAAAACAATGTATTCTTGCATCAGATTTATCCCTTTGATGTACCCTCAGAATTAAACTTGTACAGGGTTAGTTAACTTTTTTCTTGGGTAGTGGAGGGGTAGTGGACATTTAAGTGTAAAACAGTGGTGTGTTAATTGCACACCCTTGTAATTAAGACCTGCCGAAGTTCGGTTGACAATATATAATATAGCCAATCAGACATCACTGATCTCCTGCAGCGAGAACACTGCTAGGTCTGAGCAAGTTCATAATAAAAACAAATTCGTTTGGAAAAAATTTAATGTTTCACTCCAAAATTATACATTGTATGGTAGATTCTTTTCAACAGTCAAATTTAATACATTAATGATTTATTGAGTCCTGTATGAGTGGGATGTAGCTCAAATGGTAAGGTGTTCACTTGTGAACCAGTCAGTCATCGGATCAATCCTTCTCGGTGGTCCCATTTACAGTTTGGACTATTTTCCATTCCATCCTGTGTTCCACAATTGGTTCATCAAAGGTTGTGGTATGTCTCTGTACATATAAAAGACCCCTTGCTGCTTATCAGAAAGAGTAGCATATGTGGCGGCAGCAGGTTTCCTCTAAACATATGTCAAAATGACCATATCATTCACGTCGAATAGCCGATGATGAAATAAAAATCAATGTGCTCTATAGGTGTCGTTAAATAAAACAAACTTTACTTTTTTAATAATTTCTGTATCTACAGATAACTGTTTTCTTTCATTTTTTTTCAGTCAAACAATTCATCTTCAAGACCAGCCAGTGAGTCTGAATCGACGGCACCTGCTTCAGAGAAACGCATGACAAAAAAGACACCAAATGACTTTATTTTTGGAAAAGTTATTGGTGAAGGCTCATATTCATCAGTGCGTTACTGGGCAATATAAAATATTATAATATAAATTTTACTGCTGTACCACATCAGGCCATAGGATTTCACAGTAATCATCATTACAGGTAGAGTGTCAGTACCGTGTTGTCAAAATCACGGAACTGAAATTTTATTTCCCATGATTTTTGTAGCACAGTATTATTTTGGATTACTGTAAAACACTTTCTGATGGGTTCCCATAATCCAAAAGCACGGAATCGAAAAAGCGTTTCCCGTGAAATTTGAAATCCTATGGCCTGCTACATGGTACAATATAAACAATATCACATACTGCAATACTAAAAAAGATTGTATGTTGCTTGTTAAGTTTTATCTTATTAAATGTATTTCTAGCAAGAATTTGCTGTGCATTTTTTAAATCATTTATTTTGTCATCCTGTGCATTAAGTTTAGCCAATAAGGAACAGTATTCACAATGCTGTTTTTACAAGATATGTTATTGTTAGAGAAATTTTTTTTAAAATTTCCTTATAACATTCATTCAGTTAATCAATGTACTTGATTATTACATGTACAGTGTTTTTTCTAGAGTAGGGTAGCTCGACACCCGTGGCTATGGTTTTTTTGTGGTCGGGCTATCAAATAATCACTTTCCACTAACTCGACAGCTAGTGGAATTTCAATTTTTCTTCTATAAATGGAACGACAAAACTGCAATGAAAAGTGCTCAACATACTCGTTTGGATAAATAAAGTCCGACTATTATTAGCCTGGAACACGTCAAATAACTCTGACAAGATGTCGTAATATCCCAAAGAGTGCCGAATGGCTTCTCTACAGAGATCTTTTTCTTCCATCAAAACAAGAGCTCCAAATACTCGTTTCAATAAATAATGTCCTACTATTATTAGCCTGATGTCAAATAGCTTTGCTAGCATAATCTGAAGGAAAAAAATGCAGTCCAAGATTTCTGTTTCCGGCAAGATGACATAATATCCTGAAGAGTGCCAAATGGCTTCCCTACAGAGATTGTTTTTCTTTCGGTTAAAATAAATAACTCTTGTCTGTTCTTTTATAGTTAAAAATACAATTATTATAAGTAACTAATTTATCCATTGTTATCTATTACATTGAAGGTAATGATTATTTTACTTTAGGTTGTTAGTCAAACTCTTTCTCTGACTGAGTTAGTCATACGTGAAGTCCGAGTCTTAGATTGAGACAGTCTGTGGTGAATCGCACTTAGCAAATTTGTAAATAAACTTTTAGATCGCCATCTGATCTATAGTGTTCTTTTGTTTTTGAAAACAGGGACACTAATCTTATAGTGAATCAGGGTGCAGACATGTGCATGTTTTTATAATGGATTTTTTGAAAATCATGCAAAAGTAGCGAGTCGATCCAATTGTCAAGTTTGAGTTTTATTTTTAATTTGTAGTGTCAGGCTAGTGAATTTTGAAAATCACGGATACCATCCCTAGAATTCTAGAAGCCCTGCATGTATGTTTATGTTATAGTAATATTACAGATATCTACACAGGTATTTACAGTTTATTATTATTATTTTTTAAATTTTCAGATTTATGTCATTATAATTTTTTTATTTTCAGGTTTATCTCGCCAAAGAAGTTGGTACCAATAGAGAAGTTGCAGGTAATACATACATTGTATATGTATATTGTAAATGTACCAGTACATTTTAAATAATAAAGTGAAGTGCTCAGTTATTAGCAGTTCTCTAAATTACTACAGTGTCGTGAAAATTGCGTGCACTTATCTTAGACTTATCTGAAATTGGAAAGGGTGAAGTTGATTGATAAGGCAAAAATTAAAATTACATTCCCATAAAATTAATCTTCTAAATATTTTAAATTAAAGCAACATCTTGAAAATAAAATATATGACAGGGACATTTTTTTTGTGTTGATTCCTGTGAAATAAATTGTTTCTGGTTGAATGATGAGAAATTGGCCTCGCCATTTCAAAATTCTGTTTACATGTACATGTATGCTTTTATACCCAGGTTACTCACTCATTCATTTTGTGAAATGACATAAATCTAACCAGTTTCTTATTTGCATGGTGACAAAGATTGTTTTCATGTAATTTGTTTCTTTTTATCTTATATACATGTATTTATATGAATTTTTTGTTTATCCATATATATTTGTGTTATTTAGTTAAAGTTCTGGAGAAGAAACACATCATGAAGGAGAAGAAGAATGAGTATGTAATGAGAGAGAAGGAGGTGCTGACCAAACTGAATCACCCGTTCTTCATACAACTCTACTGCACATTTCAAGATGCAGACAGACTTTGTATCCTTATAAACAGTGCTCGTAAAATGGGTAAAACAGTACGCCATGAAAAATCTAAGTTTATGTGTGCATACCCTCAAAATTGCAGCATCAGTAATGTTTTGTCTAAACATTTGTTTCAAAAGTGTCATTAAATCCATTTAGACCCTTCAAAACGTAGATACCTACCAGATATGCAAATGATATTTTAAGTGTTTTGTCCTTCAATATTTGCATATCATTAAAATACTGTCTAGAGAAAAGTCCTAACCTAGGTCAGTAGGATGTAGCTTAGTTGAAGAGTATCTTGCTGAGGTGCAGTGGATCATCAGATCGATCCCACTCCGTGGCGGCAGCGGAATTCCTTTAGATAAATAAGTCAGAATGATCATATGATTGACGTCCAATAGCTGATTATAAGATAAAAATAAATGTGCTCTAGAGGCATCGTTAAATAAAACAAACTTTACTTTGTATTAAATAATTCATGCTCTAATAAAATAAAGAGTAGCATGTTTGGTTATAGCGCATTTTTCTGTGGATAGTGTTACCAGACAGAGTGTATTTTTTCTGTGGATAGTGTTACCAGACAGAGTGTATTTTTTCTGTGGATAGTGTTACCAGACAGAGTGTATTTTTAAGTTGATGAAAATTAATTGAAATGTTTAATCTTTAACAGTTTGTTAGATTTTGTTCTGAGTTATGCAAGGAGGGGTGAGCTGTTGCATTATCTGCACAAACTGTCATCGTTTGACATGGAGTGTACCAGATTCTACTGTTCAGAGATCGTCGTCGCTCTCCAGTACCTGCATGGGCTTGGCATCATTCACAGGTAATACACTTCCCTATTAAATGAAATAAAAAGTCATTCATAATTTTCTACATTTTCCTGTTCATAAGCTTAAAGGAGATAGGAGTTTTAAGACTCATATAAATTTAAATTAATCATTAAAATGTCAAATAATTTGGCTTAGGGGACGGAAAATGGGTACTCTGTATGAAAACATATAGGAAAATTAAAGATTGTTTTCACAAAACATACTGCTATGTCCAAGTGATGTCAAAGTGAAAAAACCCAACATTATTGTACATAACTTTCCTTGTGCTTGCATAAGACCCAACGTGACAAAATCTAGAATACTTTGTAGAAGTATTGTTCGAATGCTGTCTCAAGAGGACCTGTGTGTAACAGTATATCTAACATATATTGTATCTAATCATCTCTATTTATCCTAATTGTGAATTTAATGAGTTTTGTGTAAACGCACTTCAGTTATGAAAGATCTCGAAAGCCCAAAAGGTAGGTTTCCAGTTTTTTCATGCATCTTATTTATATATCCAACACTAAATGAAACTCATGTTTTGAAAATACCCTTTATTAATTTGGTGCCCACCCATTTGAAATATTATATTATTATAATTCACTGTATTAATATTTATTTTCTTTTTATAAGGGACTTGAAGCCAGAAAATATATTGTTAAATGATGACATGCATATTCAAATCACTGACTTCGGATCAACCAAGATTTTGAGAAGTGATTCAGGTAAGGTTTGGGATCTTCCACCTGATAGGTATTGATTGTTCCAGGTACATGTATATGCTACCACAAGCACGCACAGAGGGTTGTTAAATAATTATAATCAAGGGTTGATCTAGGGGTTGGCACTGGGAGTATAAGTCTCTGGAAGTTTGTCTTTTTTGTTTTTATATTATTAATTATTATTATTAGACATGCAAAGTGCCCTTCCATTAATAATTCAAAATTTTAATGTATTTGTTTTTAGGTGAAATAGAATATTTTTGTATTTCAGAAGGATCTCCCTTATACATGGGAAGAGGAAAATCTTCGTTTAATATGACTTGTATCCTGATAATTAAAAAGTACTTGTTTCTAAATGAAATAGAATGTTTTGTATTTCAGAAGGATCTCCTTTATACATGGGAAGAGTCAAATCTTTGTTTAATATGACTTGTATTCTGATAATTAAAAAGTACTTGTTTCTAAATGAAACAGAATTTTTTGTATTTCAGAAGGAGCCCCTTCAAACTCGGGAAGAAGAAACTCGTTTGTTGGGACGGCTCAGTACGTCTCTCCTGAGGTCCTCACAAGTAAAACTATCTGTTACAGGTGTGAAAAAATTATTTGTCATTTCCTTTTTTTACTGCAATTTATTTTAATTAATTTGTTAATTCATAATTTGTTTTGACCCTCAGTAGCTGATGTATGCTTTGTGGGTGGGGGGGTGGGTAATAAATTTATTAATTTTTGTATTCACAATTTGTGATATGTAGTAACATGGATTTATATCTAAAAAACTTATTTTTATCTATGAAGTATATATGGGTGCTTGAGTAAATTTATTAATTTTTGTAAACACCATCTGTGATATGTAGTAACATGGATTTATATCTAAAAAAAACTTATTTTTATCAATGAAGTATACATGGGTGCTTGAGTAAATTTTTCTTTTTACTGAAAAAAGGAATTAAAATAATTTCCTTTTTTAAAGAAATGCTGTATAATCTCTTATCAACAGCATTTGTTTTTTCAGTGAATTTATCTCTGTAATAGTTTAAAATGTTGGAAGAGATTTTCGGACCCGGACTCCCTATAAGTTAGATGCATAAAACATTGATTTTCACAAAAATTCAATCAACATTGTGCTGAGCCTCAGTGGTCTGGTGGTAGGACATTGGACTTTGAAGCTGAGGACCGTGGTTCTAAACCTGTCGGAGGCTAGCTTCCATTTGGCTACATGTCACAATTTACCGAATGTTTGACATCCAATAGTGGTGGTGTAATTAAAAAAATAAAAGTTGGCCTTTATGCATCTTTTGAGCATTTGGTTTGTACAAATAGGACCATGTTAGTAATTGTAAACACCCCCATAATATATACATGCATTTTATATAACATGACCATGAATTTTGAACATATTTCTCTGTTGGATATCTTATTAACCTACATGTGTTAACTATGTATTCATCTATTTCAGTATTGACCTGTGGGCGTTAGGTTGTATTATTTACCAGTTCCTATCCGGTCTTCCGCCATTCAGAGGAGGGTAGGTTTTAAAACCATATACAGCTGAACTTTGCTCTTAATATCATTCAGAGGAGGGTAGGTTTTAAAACCATAAACAGCTAAACTTTGCTCTTAATATCATT
>JAULBS010092468.1:0-17215 GCA_032355785.1 Symmetromphalus regularis | reverse complement strand
AATGCATGTATTTTATTATGAATCATGTACTTTGTTGTTTATTTGTAAAATTTATATTAAGATTTTGAAAAAGTGCGTTCGTGCTTTAAATTAAGATTTTGAAAAAGTGCATTCGTGCTTTAAATTAACTTTTCGAAAAAAAACACGTTCGCGCACTTAAATTTGAAAATAATCCCTTCAAATTGGTCGCCCTGTTCTACTGCAAGAAACTTGATGCAATACATAAATGTGCATATTTTAAAAACATCTTTACTAAAGCCCGATGTGGGTGCAGTTGATCACCGTGATGCAAATTTCTCAACATCTGCTTTGGGCATCAATTTTTATTGTAATTATGGACATAACTAACTTTGCACCAAAAATCTTTTTAGTTTTATGATAATAATAACATTAGCATCAAATCTGTAGTATTGGACAACTTTGTAAAAAATGTGGTTTTGAGGTTAGCAAAGTACGAGTTGATTTCCTCGATTCTACGATAATATAATGGAACGACATTCGATTCTTTAAAATAATGAAATTACCATCTGTAGTATTGGACCACTTTCTGAAATGTGGTCTTAATGGTGGCTTAGGACGATTTGATTTCCTCGATTCTGCGATAACGACTATAAAAATTGTCAATAAACAGGCGCCAACGGCTATTAACGTTGCGAGGATACAACGTCGGCGACGCAATTTTTGACACTGGGATTTCAGACCAAGATCCTTTGTGAATAACCCGCTACCGTCCGGGCGGGCGTGTCCCTGATATCGGACCCCCCACTCATCCGTCGCACAACCATCTTCATCTACAATATGGCTTTTATCCCCACTTGACACTCTTCCGTACACCGCCATTACCGTACAGGTAGAACAATTTCCGCTTTTACCTGGCTAACGCAGCTCCGCCTGGCGAACAGGTGAATCACCTACCTAACAATCGTATGCACTCGGAATGTTTCGGCGAGGGATTTGCCCGATTCCCGCCAGATTATATTCGGTTTAACACATAGTAAAATGCTGAAGTAAGACGCACTAGCGATTTAATTCTGAATACACATCAATCGAAATTCCTTGGCTGCTTTTTAGCCTTTTACGAGTCATGCCGAGATATTGCGAATGACTAATTGCCATAACATTTATTATTTTTAATCATTACATACCAATGGGTGTGTTACAGATACTTATGAGGATATATTAAAATAAGAATAATAAAATATTGGATCCACCTGATTTTGATTTTTGAGACATTAAAACAGGTTAGCCCCCACCCCCACGATAAAAAAAAAAAAAAATTAAATTATTTCCTATACAGAAACTTTTTTTACACTCACACCGTGTCACAGCTACGCTTTATCAAATTCTTGTATTAACTCCTGTAGTTTCAGTGACAACATGAATCATTACATGCAGGGGCGTTGGAACTGGGGTAGGTGTATGCTCCTCATTCATAGTTGAATTATTCACTGGCCAATTCTAATGTTCAGAAATGGGAGCAGCCCACACACCCCAATATTAATTTCATTCCAACACCCCTGACATGTAACTAGTTTCGATATTAGGAATCCTTAAAAATAAAATGACCAACTCATGATTTTAGTGTGGGATTCACCGATTCTGAAGAATTGCAATTCTTTTGAACGTCACACTTACCGAATTTCAATCAGGGATTTTCTTTCCTAAAACTCTTGATAGGGTTTATTCCTGTTCTGACAATTGCCTGTCAAATTGTTTACATGCCTGTGCAAAGCTGGCAATAGGTTGGGCCAGGTGGGAAATATAGGTTCCCATTTCAAACTGCTCACTAAGTAATCGGTGCTAAATATCAGGGGAAAAAGCCCCCTCAAAATAGTAGGCCCATGCTAACAGGCCCACCTGACACCCTCTCTGTTCTGGCCTGATGGTATATCAAATGATGTGGTATGTGGTGTCCTGTTAGTGGGAAAGTGCATGTAAAAGATTCCTTGTTGCTAATAGAAAAATGTTACATCAGACTGACAAAAATACCAAATGTTTGGTATCTTAACAGGCAATGATTAATAAATTAATGTACTCTAGTGGAATTGTTAATAAAACATCAAAAATAAATTAAATTAAGAGTGATTCTAAAGAACTACTACCCTTTTTAATTTCATACTCATCAAATTTCAATGAAGCATTCCTCCCCCCCTGTGTCAATGGCAATGTTAAAGAAGTAATCAAAGTCACTGTAACCAACACTAAAATGTATCAGATCAAGAGATAAATCAAATGAATGAGACAAATGCATTGATATTGTTTATGTAGTTTATTTGCAAGATAATTTGATTCATAACTCAGTAATATTTCATATATAACAGACTCACAGAGTAAGATAGTTATGATCACATAATATCAACCAACTTTCCCAAGTGATATACGAGTATACACCGTATACAATAAGATGGAACAGATAAAACCTGTTCAATTATTACATTCATGATTCAATTTCACATTTCAACCGTGATGTCATAAATATTAAAGACAGTCACTTTTACTGGGTTTTGTCTTTCCTATTAACACTAACCTCTGAAAGCTGAATAGTGTGCCCAGGACAGTGTAGTTGAAAATTAATTGGATATAAGCATGAAAATACATACAACCAACAAACATTTATTGCAAACAAAACAGTTTTCAAAATACTTCAAATATGGCTACCTACATTATTTAGTCCTCTGTATTAATACACTGACTGCCAATTATGAGTATATGTGTAGATATAAGTGAATCAGATTTTGCCACTACGAGAATACTTATAGTAAAACCAGTGCTACTCTATAGTATATTAAAGGTGCCAGCAATGGTTATAAATCATCGGCAAGTTTGTTGGCAATGGGAAATAACAAATCAGTGTAATGAAGTTAAAGTTTAAAATAGTTATACATTTTTTTTCACATAAATCACATTGCTGACTATCAGTATACTTGTAGTGGCAAAGAGAAGAAACCCTCTATTTTAAATTCGGCAGTCAATGTGTTAAGCAGCCACTTTTGTTTACTCCTACATGTGGTTGTTTAAGACTGGTTTGACTTTAATTACATATCACAGGAATTATTTTTATGTATGTAGACCACTGATGTCGACACACAATGATTATCGGTGGGTATTTGTGAATGATTGTAGCATACAAACTTATGTTTGAGATACTCAAAAGAAAAGGAAAAAATCTCATCTGTTTGCCACATCACAACTATGCCAACATTAAAGTATCATTCATAATGATGACATCTGTCTGAGTGTATTTCAGTTGATGACATATCATATTGTAAACAATATATTTATGCTAAACAAAACATTCTGATTTATGAGTACTGAGGTATTCATTGTGGAGATATAATGTAGACATATGTTACAGTACATTTATTATTAAAAAGTTTGTTTTATTTAATGATGACTCAAGAGCACATTGATTTTTATCTTATCATCGGCTATTAGACGTCAATCACATGGTCATTTTGACATATGTATTTAGAGAAAACACATTGCCGCCATATAGGCTACTCTTTCCGATAAGCAGCAAGGAGTCTTTTATATGCAGTGTCCCACAGACATACCATGGCCTTTGATGAACCAGTTGTGGACTACTGGTTGGAATGGAAAATAGCCCAAACTGCAAATGGATCCAGTGAGGTACATTTATTAGCTTCAAAACAGCCACAGAAAATGGTAGTTTGGATGATTTTGCTAAAAAAAAAAAATTTAATACATTGCATGAATTTAGGAGTAACTAAGATGTATTTTATTATTTATTTTTAATTACACTTTATGGTTGCTAATTATCAAAATGGCCACCAAATGGTACAAAAATCTGAAAAAAGGCAAAAACAGATTTTTTGGCAATGATTAATTTTTAATATAATTTTAGGAAAAAGGTTAAAAAAAATAGCTTTCTACCCGATTCCATAAAATGCTTACTTTTTTACACTAACCAAAACAAAAGTTACCAATGAAAAACCATGTGCAAAGTGAATGAAAAATACTATAGTTATTGCTATCCCTTGGCAGTTATCACATTTAATGGTACTGCCATTCATTGCCCAAAACAAAATGTCGAATATGTGTAATAGAATTGAGAAAGACACTTCAGGTTTGCATATCTAACCTTGTATGTCACTGAACAAGTACCAAAATATGAAACAGCCTCAGAAAGAGAATCAGGATATAAAGGTTATTAATGTGATATATTTACACAAGTTCTTCCTTATGATGACCATACTGGAGATACACTCAAAGAATCTCTAAGTTAGTAGTATTCTTACCAAAACTAGCCAGTTTTCACTCTTATTTGTATAACTCTAAAATGTACTTAAATTTTTTTAATAAATAAAGGATATATAAAAAAAAACTAATACAATTCTCAGTTTATTTATTAGTATGAGGTTAACCTGAAGCTCAAAACAATAGAAAAGAAAGAAAAGAAAGTTTGTAGAATTTCAGTTTGTATTTGAAACTTGCATTTCCAGTATGGTGTCCAAAGGGAGGTAACCTGTTAACTATGCATAACTGAAATTGTAAAGATTACCACACCATGCTTATACCTTTGTATGGTTGTAAATAAAGACTAGGATTTGACACAAGATGACCAACTGAAGTGCAAATCAAAAATATACCCAATTGTTTTCTGCTTATTAAATAAGATTCCTGGTAATTCCTGGAATGAAAACCTGCATATCTCATAACATATGCAAAGAATGTCATGCATGACAAAAGTAAAACAGTTGGCTTTTGTGGATCAAACATTTTCATTTTGCTAAAGCATTACAAAGTTATAGACATTAAAACAGACTAAATGAAATCTACTGTAAATTACAATCTTCATCATGCAGGCTCATCCAAGGAATTATCTCAAAAGATCATTTGTTCTCTGCACTGCTTCAGTCAGAGTAAGACCTATATTAACTATTAAATGAATTATTTTGGCTCTCACTGTCCAGTACCCGTAACAAATTTTATGACTCTTAGTCTGTTTCAATATGTACCTGTACCTGTGTAATATTTTAGTAAAATGAAAAATGTTGAAGAAGAAAAGACATCTTTTTGACATTAAATTTTAGAATACATGTTGTTTATATACAGTATTCTGTCATCATAATGCTACATGTATGTAGTTTTTACGTTTTCAATGCAGGGAAAAAATCAGTTAGGCATATTTCTGATTTGCATTTTAGGCAGAATTATAGCATGGTGCACACTCAAACAGATTACCACAGTAAGCTTGCACATAGTGATGTTGTAAAAAGAATTATGATGTGATAGAGTGGGATTATGGGATTAGTCGGGTCAATATAAGAAAAAAAACCACCTAACCCCCCCAAAATTACTACAAAAGTTTTTTTGGTATTTTTAAGTTTGTTGAGGTGTACACAATAACATATTAAAAATCTATCAAAATCAACCAATCGGAAAGTGGCAAAATTAGATCAAATCCAATATGGTGGATATTTGTACTTTTATACAGCAGCTAACTGGCAGTTTTTATTTAAATCTTTCAAATGTTGATACAAGCATGAAACTTGGCAGGGATGGTTTAATTGAGTCATTCTTTAAATCTAGTCAATGGCCCATATGAAATTCCAAGATGGCGTTCAGTTTTCAAGATGGCCACCAAATTTGTTGTTGATAAAAAACCTATTTGGCATATAAAACTAAAACAAATTGCTTCAAAAGGGTATTGTTCATATTTTTAGGTTTGTTGAGATGTACAAGTAACAGACAATGTTTTTATTTGAATCTTACAAATATTGATACCAGCATGAAACTTGGCGTGGATAGTCTCAATGGACCATTCTTTAAATATGATCAATGACCCATACGAAATTCTAAGAGGGCAGCCATTTTTCAAGATGTTACCAAATGTTTCCTTAAGAAAAATCCTATTTGTCATATAAAACTCCAAAATAAATTGTTACAAAAGGGGTTTCTTGCTATTTTCAGGCTTGTAGATGTATACAAAGTAAGAGATAAACACATATATCAAAATTAACCAATAGGAAAGTGGGAAAATTAGGTCAAATCCAATATGGCTGATATTTCAACTTTCTTACAGCAGACAATGTTTATATTTGAATTTTTCAAATTTTAAATGATAAAATGCATGAAACTTGACATGGATAATCTCATAAGGTCTTTCTTTAAATCTAATCACTGAGCTATATGAAATTCCAAGATGGCAGCCATTTTTCCAATGGCCACCAAATTATCCTAACAAGGACCCTATTTGGCATATATATTGGTATATTTATGTGATTTTAGTTGTCTCAATGTCTTTCTATGTGTTTAAGAACATGCTGAAGCTAATTCATATATTTAGAATACAATCAGACTTCAGTTTGTTTCTTAAAAATGGCCACTGCTATCATGAATATCGAATACATATTTTGACTAATTGATTTGATAGTGTATTGCCAAAGTTAATTTTTGACATGTATGTTGACAAAGTTATCCGATTTGGTTGATCCCAATTTCTGTTTATATTTTTAATAACATGCAGATTGTCATTCTTCTATTTAAAAGTCTCTGAGACATTTTGGTTTTTAATTTCAAGCTGGTTTATAGAAAAATAATGTCTCAAAGTTTGAAAAATGTTATTTGAAGAACAAGTCTATTGTTATACAATTAAATTGTTTCATAGGTTATTATAATGCATGGTATGAAGAGGTGGATAGATATAATACCTTTGTTTTAACAGTTGGTCATATATTTCAAAACTATAAGAACTGATGATTAGTGGTCCCAACTCTAACCAATAGCCCTTAGAGCACAGTGTGGGATTGAGTATATCTTAACTATACATTTAAAGTGGACAAAGTGAAGTCTATAAAAATAATATTACTAATAGGTGATAACATTCTTTGTAATTATCAACTGTTAAAAAAAATTCAGGGAGGAAATACTGCTCTCCAACTGAGAATGATAGAATGCCAGTGCCATACTGGGTCACATCATTTGTTGACAAACTACTGTTTAATTATGCAAGGGATTCATTGTCAGCTAAATAGGTTTTGCATCATGACATGTATAGACCTAATAATACATAACAATCCCATCTCAGGTACATGGTCCTGTATCATCAAGGATAATAGTGATTAAATAGTCAACAACTGGATGGACTTTGTACTGACATTCTTGGTATATATTGTCTTTAATGGATGTAGATACAGCTTTTCTGGGTAAAGAATGTATTTTGTTCAAGGGATTGCAACAAATAAAGATCGTAAGTGATTGCAATGTGATTAACCAAGTAGAAGATTCTGACGAAAAAATGTTCAAGCAAAGGAAGAAGCCAGACTTCTTCAGTCCACAATTCAGGCCATATTGCTTCTGCTCCAGCATTTAGTGTCTACATACTGCAACTTTTGAGATAATTTAACACATGATAATTTGTAGGTTCATTTTAAACAAGATCATATCATTCTGATACCGAAGAAGTTGTTACATCAGGATTGTAATATTCAAGGACTCCTAAAAGCTTTTGAAAGGTTTAATTATGAATATTAATAGATCATTTCATATGATCTCAAACTGATTAAATTAATATCTGATCCAATATATTATTTTTACTATTCATATGTTTTGAGATTTGTCAGGTGTGGGCTGTGTTTACTATGGGTCCCAGCACTGACCTTTCACAAAAAACCTACTATTATCACAGTTTAAGTGACATTTATAAATACAGATTCATGGTTTTAGCATAGACTCTGCCTTGTGTGGCTATATACTTTTAGTTAAGTTCTTAATTATTCTTCATAGAAGCATTCATTGTTTGTGATAGCACAACATGTATCTTTGATCTTGAATAAAAAGGAGACTTTCCAAAAATCTGAAATCTTGTGCAAATGATGGTGGCCCATTACAACTGATCAACTGTCAGTAGAATTCCCAAATGTGGTTGATCATTACTTTCTTAACCAAAGGCAACCGGTAAAATTGAGGAGTCTTCAACCATCCAATAATATCTGAATGCCAACACTTTAAAACAAATTCAGAGAGCAATGATAATCAACTTGTAAATGTGGCATGAAAGTTATTCATGAAAGTATGGCATCTATTTAGGAAAAGAAAATTATGTCTGATGGTGTTTTAAATATCAGAATTAATACTAGCTTCTTCTTAAATATATATATATATATAAAAAAACAATGTGATCACTAAAATCGTATAATGCTATCGAGATGTGTTGAATAACGACTTTGTTTATATGATATGGCAGACATTTTGAAAAATGAAGGTCATCTTGGAATGTCAAATGGTTCATTGATTAGATTTGTAGAATAATCAAATGAAAATATCAATGCTAAGTTTCAAATTTGGATAACAATTTGAAAGATTTTGCCATAAAATTTGCCAGATAGCTTAAGGAAAAGTTACAATATCTGCCATAATTATTGGATTTGACCTAATTTTTCCACTTTAGAAATGGTGGATTTTTATAGATTTGTTTTCTGTTATTGTATACACATCAATAAACCTAAAAACACACACAAAACAACTTCTGAAGCAGTTTGTTTTGAGGTATTATATGCCACATGGTTGTTTCTTATGAAATTTTGGTAACCATCTTGAAATTTCATATATGGGTCATAGATCAGATTTAAAGAATAACCTAGTAAGACTATTCATGCCAAGTTTCATGCTTATATCAACATTTAAAATTTGAAAGATTCAAATAAAAACTGTATGAAAGTTGAAATATCTACCATATTGGATTATCATTTGAACATTTCCCCACTTTCCTATTGGTTGATTTTAATCTGTTACTGTTTCTGTGTACATCTCAACAAACCTAAAAACACGAACAATACTCTTTTGAAGCAATTTGGTGGCCACCTTGAAAAATGATCGCCATCTTGGAATTTCGTATGGGCCATTGACTAGATTTAAAGAGTGACTCAATTACATTATCCCTGCCAAGTTTCATGCTTGTATCAACATTTGAAAGATTCAAATAAAATCATTGCCAGTTATCTGCTGTATAAAAGTATAAATATCCGCCATATTGGATTAGACCTAATTTTACCACTTTCCGATTGGCTGATTTTGATCATTTTTAGTATGTTATTATGTACACCAGAACGAACCTAAAAACACCAAAAAACATGTAGCAATTTTTGGGGGGTAAAACCTTATATTGACCCGACTAGATATATGTCCTTTCAATTTAGAAATAGGAGAGCAAATGCTTGGCTCACCTGAAAATTATTCCAGGTGAGAAATTTCAATGTGCGGAGAATAGTTTTTAATGAGTAAAATGAAACAATAAAAGGTTTGTGCAGGAATACTCACCACTTTTCATTTTCAGGCAAGTGAGCAGAACCTTGTCTGTAATGGAGGACTACAATGCATATGATTGTAAATAGGACTAGCAATTGAAATAGGATGGGATTTTGATACATACCTCATGTGGTTGTAAATAGGACTAGGATTTGGCATCGGATGGGTTTGTAAGACTGGGTTATAGCATGAACTTTATATAGTTGCAAAAAGGACTAGCATTTCACAAAGGATAGCTAGCAAATAGATGAACAAAAATTACAATAGCAATCTTGTATCTTATGTTGTGGCACATATACTGTAAGACTAGCATTTGATCTTTTATGTGTAAACACACTAAAATACTCAGTAATGCTGCATATGTATATTACAATGTTGATTATTTTTTTTGCAATTCTAATCTGTATCACTTAGATTTATGTCATCAATTTCTGTAGGAACCCACTTGTATTCATTATACTTAAGTCATTAAAATAAAACAATAATATAACAAATCAACAATGCAACCGTTACAGACTGTTTAACAAAGTAATAAATTAGCACACCATTCAGTGAAAGCAATTATCACAAACATGTTTATCAGTGCAGTCAGTATTATTACTGTTTAATTATGCATGAATTGGGAAATTAGATATCAACTGTGTCCATTTGTAAATCATTTAATGACTAAAGTAATGGTTGAAATGTCAGAATTGTGACAATGATTGTGATCGAATATAACAGGTGCTATAACTTCTGTCATTTCAGACAGTACTTCATTTTCAACAATAAAATTTCTTCTAGGGATAAAAGGACAGAAAAATAAGTTTTGGAAATGAAACATTCTAATACAAATTTTGCAGAAAGCACTTTGTAAATTTATTTTGTGGGGATAAAACAATTTTTAAGTGTTTCCATTTTTTTTGGGTTTTTTTTACGGATTGCAGATCAGTCAATGTGCATTTTGGTAAAAAAGGAATCAATTTTTTTTAATGACATTACTAGAGCACATTTATCTAATAATCATTGGCTATTGGATGTCAAAACATTTGGAAATGTTGACACTTAATCAAGTGGTCTTCAGCATGAGTCCGATGTCAAAAAAATAGAATCTAAAATTCAATTTTGGTCGGTGTTTATTAAATTTTTTATAATGACCACATTAGGACCATTGATATTTGTAAGAAAGAATTTTTTTTTAATGAATACTCCCTCTGAATATATATATTTTTTCAAATACTATGTACCCAAGCCCTATTTTATATAATATATATAAAAGGTCTATGATTTTCTGCATGTTAAAATACAACAAATTTTATTACAGACCAGTTTAATCCTATCATTATGTAGTAATAAAGGGATATTTAAGCCATGGTATAATTGTTTCCTTTATTGCACATGTAGGCAATAGATCTACACATGTAGGTAATAGATTTACACATGTAGGCAATAGATCTACACATGTAGGTAATAGATTTACACATGTAGGTAATAGATTTACACATCTAGGCAATAGATTTACACATGTAGGTAATAGATTTAAACATGCAAAATCTACATTAACTTTGCAATATAGTTATGATGTTACATCCGAAGTTATGACGAAAAAATATAATGCTCATTATTCTATCAATTCAACACATTTCAGCTTGCTTTGTAGATCCAGTAAGTTCTGTTCTTTAATTAAACTTTTGCTATACAGTATATAATATTTAGTGATGGTTTTTAATAAACACAGAACTACATCTCCTTTGTTTTTCCCATGCGATTTATAAAACAAATTGTGGTGTTAATAAGAAATGATAAAAATAAAAAGCACTGTAACTTAGATACAAAGACACATGTCATATTTAAGTACATAAAATATTTAATAAATAATAACAGCATTTTGTTATCAGCTATCACATAGCTAATGTTCTTGAAATTCAACTTGGTTCAAATGCCAAAAACCCAGCAATTGGCATCTGATGTTTCAGTTAAATAATTTAACCATTTTTATTTACTCAAATATAAAACAATAAGAAACCAACCTGCAATTACTGTCTAATATTAAAGACAACTAATTCAAACATTCTGATTATTTCAAATAAAACTATGAAGATCCATTCCATGCAAAGGTGAAAATAAAATTTACTTGAGACAGGAACGTGCATGATTTTAGTAACAATGGATTAAAACGAATGATTCAACCCATTAAACAGTCATTTTATTCAGACATAGATGGCACAAACTTTTATAAAAAACAATCATTCATTAGTGTTGAGGTGAAGCAACTTTTAAAATTTATTCAAATAATAAATAAGTTGCTTAAAACGCAACTTTAAATTCATGTGCATATTTAATTCACTTAACAAAACCTTTGTGACCTAATTTACAATGTTTATACCCTGCTAGGACACAGACATACATGATTCGGGGGTCAGCGGTACGAGCTGAATAATAGGCCCAGTTTCAGTCTGGTTTACAACGGGAACAAATATCTGATTGAGAGGGACAGAGGCACTCTCTGCTACAGCTTCGATCTGCTGTGTCATCAGTTCTACCATTGGGGTTTGGGCATTAATCTGTGCTTCTGCATGAATCACTGGTGCACCATTGCCAGACTGTGCAGCTTCCTTCTGCAGGTCTGCCGTGTTTATCACTGGGACGGATATCATCTGTTGTTCAGAGCTCACAAAAGGTATTGGTAGAACTCTATGGTCCGTCATGACCGGATTAAGCCCATCATTTTGACCGCTGACAACTACAGCGTCTATCACACCGGAACATTCACATTTAACCGAACCATCAAACTGTGCCTCGGACAGGTCTGGCACAACATTAACCATGCAGTCAGTTCCATCATCACCGGTATTTAGACTAACTGAACAAAATGAATCGAATGTTGCACCCTCGAAACTCTTCTGATCACCTGGAGCATCAGTCAATGATGTGCTATGTGAAGTGGCTAACAGTGAAGTGCTCTGGGGGATGCATATGTCTTCAGCATGGTTAAAAAACTGGTTTGTCATGTCTGGTATGAGTAGCACCTGCTGGACAGTTTGGTCAGGGGCTGGAGCTGTACTGGCAGCAGTCTGTATTGCTGGGTTCATGTCCGAAGATGGCAGGACTAATGGCATCACAGGCTGGAAAATGTCTTGCATGGACAGAGGTGGCATATCCTCTGTAAACATAAATAGCATTTTGTGTTACTATTTAAGGATAAAGAAATTTCAGCTGAATTATATACAAAATATGGGAATGAAACGAGAAACTACTTGAGAAATATTTTAGTCTCAAAGCAATGGCTGAGAACTAATTTACAGTTAAACCTCTACATAACAACCACACACACAAACACAATTTTTTTTTTTTTAAATTAATAAATTAAATAAAAAAATAAAATATAAAATTATAAACCACTGGTATTAACATGAACATTTTTGTTTTCAAAAACAAAAACATAAACCTAATCACAAAAACAAATATGGCCTCCACAAAACAAACCAGAAAACAATTACTCTGTAAAAGCTAAGAAATTTTTGATAGTTAACAGTCTTAGAGTCTCAGTACAAAGCTTCAGAGACAAGATAACTACATTTTAATGAATTCTTATAACACTTACCTTTAACTGAACTGATTTGTGTGTTCTGATTCCCGTCTATGTTAGATAGAGAATCTGGTTCATATATAGATTTGAGCAACTGTTCTGCAGTAATATTTGAATTATCAGGAGACTAAAAAATAAAAAGTTTTCAGTATTAATCATATTCGTGTATTAAACTTGTCACAAGTTCACAATGAATACATAACAGTGCTGAATTAAGCTAGTGTGGGGCCTGTAGCATATGCTATAAAGGAGCCCTAAATTAAAATTGCGTTATGGCCAGATAATACGACAAACCTGTCGGACACTTCAGTGAAAGCATGCAGTGCTCTTGAAAATGTAGGGCCTGTAGCATAATGCTACTTTTGCTACTAGGTTAACAGAGCGACCAACTTGAAGGGATTTTTTTTCACAATTTTCTAAATTTTCAAACTTAAGCGTGCGAACACTCTTTTTCAAAAAGTAAATTTAAAAAGAGAACACTTTTTCAAAATCATAATATAAAGCGCGAACGCACTTTTTCAAATTCTAAATAAATGTATTAATAAATATGTTACAAGTCACAAAACAAAAAAAATCAGCCCACAAATTTCATGTAAGCCATAATCAGCACTAAACAAAATACCCCATAGTCTGTTTGCGCTACTTGGAACATAAGTTTTTGACAACAACAAAAAAAATACATATAACTTACCTCATTAATGTTGATATTTTTGGAGAAAAAAAAGTCCACTTTTTGTCTAGGTTGGTTTGTACATTGATTCTATGTTTAAACGGCAGTCAAAACTAATTTTTTTACATTTCGAGCCGACATTACTTAGACTGCCATGTTTTATTTGCTACGGAATTCATATAAAAATAGGGGTGTTAGGTAATTATTTGTATAATGTATTTTTAAGGTACACGGTTATTTAGTTTATAAATATATTTATCATAACTTAATATCAATGCCATAATGTTTGTTTTTTTAAATTAAACCAAAAACGATAAACGAGATATGAATATTACCGGAAATGGCCGAGATGTTTTGAATGTTAAAAAGTATAGAGTTACCCCTCTTTGTAATGCAGTCATCTGGCAAGACTTGTTAACGCTGTGCAATATCGTTGATTTTAATATATGAGTGAATGAGTAATATTTTAAATCATGATTTAACAAAGTAATGAAAAAAACGGGAACGTAGGGCTTTTTTGCTATTTCCAAAACTAGTCCTTTTTTTGCCTAGGTTCACGCAAACTAAAGTAATCGACAAAAATTCATGTTCCAAGTAACGTAAACAAACTATAAATATTTGCACTTAACATCATGTTTAAAATATATGTGTATCCTCAAGTTATCAATTTCCGGTCTATTAAGGGAGAAAAGCTTCTGCACACGTGCAGTTGTAATCGCATGATCAATGTAACGGAATAATATTTTACCTTGGATATGTTACTATTAAAATCAACAAACAAATCTTTCAAATCTTATCTGTTGATATATATAAAAAAAAATCCCTACCTGGTCGGATGTTGACATTTTATGAATTGGTATCTGGGACATAGTTACTGTCTAGTTGTTGTACCGTAAAACATACGTCACGTGACTTTCTAAACTTACGCAGACAACACAATGTCATGTTTGTGAGCTCTGCCAGTTATAATTGCTGCTTATTTTGGTATGTATTGATGTTGCACGTTATTTAGTGAGTCTACAATGCCAATTGAGTGTTGTATATCACTCAACCTTTAAAAAAAAATAATTTTGAGTAAATTTTACTTTTTTTTATTCTTTTTGTTCTAATTTTGTTTTCTTAAAGTGAAGATATGTATTTTTGTAACATAATTATTCCATTGTCAAGGTTCACTTGTGTGCTGATTCATTGTAAACAACCTGTACAAAAATAGACCGGACCCAAATACAGCCCCGGAAACTGATTATAAGCGATACATATGTAGTGTAGAGCAAGCATTTTTTTAAATATAATTTTTTATTAACTTTTTTGTGTTAACTGAAACAAATGAATCTAATTAGAAGAAAAATAAATCAAATTGTTTAAATTTTTCATCTATAATTGTCTTCTTCAGCCCAAACTTAATCATGACCTGTTTACTGGTATTACAGAGGTCATTTTCTAATTTTTACAAAAAAGCGTCCATACCTTACCACAGCAAAATAAAACCGTGTAACAACAAAGTAATGCCACAAAAGACACCAAAATGTATTGTTTTCAACCAGAAATAAATGTCTACGAACAACAATTTTCCATATTATGGCTTCAGTTTACATTTTTGTTAAACGATTTTCGTTGATCAATTGACGAGACCAACAACCAATAGCAATTTGCGTTTGTTAAAGGTGCATAACTCTATTATAGAAAATACACTGTTCTCGGGAAAATTAGATCGCTTATTTCGTTTCGGTAATTTAATTAAAAATGGTTGGTTTGAAATTGTTTAGGTATGGAATTTGAAAAAAATTCTGACTATTTGTTAACAATTCCGAAATTCTTGGTATAGGTTATAAATTCTGGAGTTTTCAGAAAATTCCGGAAAAATGGTCACCCTGGGTTAATCCATCACTGATGCATGATGAAATGCTGACTAGTTAGTCTCTCAGAGAAAGATTTTGTCAGTTACACATGAACTAGTTCAGACAGAATGTAGTAGATGCACATAAAATACTTTAGAGGAAACAATATTTTCTACCTGAAGTACAGAATATTATAGTACATTAAAAAACAAAACCAAAAACAAAAACATTATCTGTTCTTTACAAATAGTTCTCTGCTTGGCAGCTTTCTTTTTGTTAATATGTTAATTTAAAAAAAAGCTTGTTCCATTTCATAGTTGATAGTGAACAAATCAAGAAAATCTTGATTGATGAAAAAGCCTAGTTAATCATTTGTTCTGTGATATAAAATGACAATTGTCACTGGACTATGACACAATATCATATGCACATTAAATTCAATTAGCAGTTTATTTAAGAAACGTTAAGAATTATTTCTTTTGACTACACACAGAAACCTATTTATAAATTCATACAAGTGACATAGTAATAATAATTTTAAAAAAATACCCATAAATTACAGGGTGTGAAGGATGGCCAAAGAGAAGACAATTTCCATTAGAGCCAACATTTATTCTTGGAGAGCAGAGTTAGAAGGGAGATAACTCTAAGTCATATTGCAACTACTAAAATTATAATAATAATTTCAAATTAAAAATGACAAGTACTCAGATTTGCCATAAATATATTAATATCCAACAAATAACTATTTTAACATAATTAATACATGGAATAATGTCCAGTCTGTTTGAATAAATCATTGGAAATGTGGCCTCAATTATTTAATTACCAATATTTGAACCAATGGAAAATACAATATGTTTAAGGTATGTCATGTAAAGAATAGAATGTATCTAGTAATGTCTGTCATTTAACATCAATTTGGTTTATCAAATCCTCTTATTCTAACAATACAAACAGTGATTATAAGACAAGAAATAGAACCATCATTGAAGCAATTACCGTATAATGTGTTTCAGAATGGTCTTTGTTGTGGCGATTTTTATGAGTCTTTAAACTGTAGTTTGTAGAGAAAGCTTTTGTGCATCCTTCCTTACTGCATTGATATGGCTTTTCTCCTAAAAATATAATTCATTATTATTAAATTAGAACACGATAAAACCTTGACCCCACATTTTAACAACATGTCCAGGATCTCAGATTCTTTTTCACCAACATGATTTCAAAATGGAAAGGATTGTTTAATGACACCCCAATACATCTATTCGACAGCTATTAAGTATCACTTATGGTATTTGCAACACATGGTCTTCAAAGGAAACCAGGTACTGTCACATAGTCAACTCCAATTAGCAGCAAGGTGTCTTTTATATGTTCTTTACCATGTAGTACAGTGCATACCACAGGCTTTGTTCAACTATGTTAAAATGAAAGTCTACTAAATAGGGATTGGATAAGTAATAACATTCTTGAACACTGTTTATTCAGTAGATATTAGGTGTTAAACATTTTTATTACACAGCGGTGGATGATATAGCCATGTGATAAATATTGGTAAAATCACACGTGTGTTAGTAGTGTTACCAATGTAAATTTTGAGAGGTCATGACCCCTCATCAAGTGATCAACGGACTATTTTTACTTCCATTCATAAACTGAATACATGATACGTTTGTTGAAAAAACAACAAAAAAAACCAACTTTATGATAATGCTATACACACAAATCTGATTTCCTACTGGTCAATATCATTAAAGACAATTCAAAAAAATTAAAAATTAATAACAAATAAGTTCTAGATGACAACACTACAGACAGGTTTAAAGCACATTTAATAAATGTGTTAATTAATTAAGCCCTTATTAGACT
>JAULBS010092457.1:0-17216 GCA_032355785.1 Symmetromphalus regularis | reverse complement strand
GGTTGCCATGTCCGCGATCCATGATTGTGGCTTCGAACTCATTGACCATCCTCCTTATTCACCCGATTTGGCCCCGTTAGATTTCCACCTGTTTCCCAAAATGAAAAAGGAACTAGCCGGTTGCCATTTTGCTGGTAATGATGACGTCATTTGAGCTGTGAATGTCTTTTTGAGGGTGGCTGAAGAAAATATCTTCTTGACCGGCATCCGGGCCTTGCAGCATTGCTGGCAAAAGTGTGTGAACTTGGAAGAGGACTATGTAGAGAAATAAATGAAAATCATCGACTTGGTACGGGTCTTTCACAGTTAGGCTTTGAACTTTTCAGCCACCCCTCGTACACTGGTTTTCATAGAGAGCACGAAAAGACAACTCTCGTCTTTTGTCATGGTGGATTTCACCATATATTTTCAAACAGCATTTTATTTTAAACAGTGAATACAACTTTGTGCTTCCTTTCTGATATATGTTTACAAACTAATGATAAAAGGCCATTTGATAACATTAGTAAAGATTTATTTTGTCATTCTTAGTAGATATCCTGATATAACTGTTATGGGGCACGAAAAATGATCTCTGCATTGTAACTATACCTTTTTAATTGAGGCAGCTTCCAAGTGTTTTAGCTTTTTGGGGGCAATGACCACTCTTCCTGAAATGAGATAAACAGTTTTATAGATATCAAGAGCGAAAATCGCTTTCTAAATGTGGGGGAGATGGAACATCCCACTGTTCAAAAGATGGGGGTGGAACATCCCCCATGTCCAAAAAGTGGGAGAGCCAGAGCATCCTCCAGTCCAAAAGGGAGTACCATGCCTCCACCCCTCCAGGGTTGACTTCATTATAGATCCCCCTGTGTAGTTAGGTATATTTGTGCTAAAACCACATGGTTAAGTGTTACAATAAAGAGAAATACTAGTAAAAATATTATTTAGGCATTTAAATTTCAATTTTTCGAAGCAAAAAGTTGGGGGAATAATTAGTAAAGTGGGGGGTGGGAGACGTGTCCCCCGGGATTTACGCCCACGATAGATATAAAATAAAATAAGTCAATTCAACAAGGGCGAAAATCCGTTCCTGAAAGTTGGGGGGAAGGAACACACTTGTCCAAAAAGTGGGGGGAACGGACCATCCCTCTGCCCCCCTCCAATCCCCCCACCATTATAGACCACTTGTGTACTTTGGTATATTTGCGCTAAAACCACATGGTTTAAAGTGTTGCATTGATACAATAAAGAGAAATACTGGTAAAGATTATTATTTAGGCATTTTAATTTTACTGAAATGTTCAGTTTTTCTATGCAAAAAGTGGGTGGGATAATTATATAGGTGTCCCCTCCCGTCCAAAAAGTGGGGGGAGGTGACGTGTCCCCCCACCCCAGGGATTGACGCCCATGCAATTCAATCTTGTTTACTTTCTGTATTATAATCACTGGTATTATGGAAAAATATGTGGTCTAAGAGAGATAACTCTAGTTTTACTACGAACATCGGGCCATGTTTTAAACATTGTTGCATAACAAGTTATCGATTTTGCGGTTCCTAGCTGATAAAAAAAGCTACAATAAACAATGATCAAATGTATAGGGATACACTTATGACTTACCCTTCTTTAATGTCGCTTTTTTGTTTCTTTGGTTATGTTTTTGCTTCACTTTCCCGGGCACCTTGACCTTCGTTTTGATTTTCCCCTGCGCCATATTTGAAAAGGACGATCTCACCACGCCCACAGAGATTTAGCATCACTCCAGCACTCCAGCATATTAGAATAAATCATCAAAATAATTTCGCCTTCATTAAATATTGATTTAGTTTAAATATATACATTTATGTGTAAATAGAAATAATTCATTAAATGGAACTAAAAGTATTTTATTCTTTTCAGGAAACCTTACCACCCTTACGCGTAAAATGTGGTTTCTCCCAACATAAACATAAACAGACCAAAAGATGGGGTATGAGTTGTTTCACCAGTACGGCGTTTGAAATTGTGCCAAGATGTGTATCACATGTTGTTGTTTTCTTAAAGGGTATGCTATTCTAGGATACGTTTTGTTCTAACCATATGCCATTATTTTATCCTTATTATATAGATATTTTCATTCTGAACGCATTACTTTTGTATTCATTGATTTAGTGTATTGAACTTGCAGGCCTAATGGTGATTCCATCTGTCGTTTGTAATTCATGTGCTATATCCCAGGTATCCCACAGAAGGTAAATATCAATATCATATGTTCACGCCCACGAGAGGACACGATGTTATTCAGTTGCCATGATGTCATTCATGCAACAGTAGCTTTTATTTCAGCAGCATATCTTTAACATTCAGAAGAGCCTATTTTTAACATTTTCTGCCATGTTATGTCAGACTCAGAGTGAGTCAGGTACGGTATTTTGGGATAATATTGTGTTTTTTTAACATAGGACTAAATATATAAAGCAGCAAGACTACATGAATATGAAATAACATTTAATGTTCATTAAAACAGGTATGTGCAAAGAGAAAGGTTTTGTAATCACTCTGCATGCACCCCTACCCCCATCCCCCACTAGATTTATTTTTTATATTTTACTATATTATATCAGTTCCTCGAGGATAGATGTTTCATTGTTTGTCTACATTATGGGCTCTTCTTCCTTTAAACATTTCTGCATATGCAGTAGCAGAAACACAGAGGGGTAGGAAGGTTAACCCGCGCCTTGTTTTTCTAAGAAATAATTTTTCACTTTACAACTTGTGTATAAAAATGGAATATGCCTTTAAAATGGAAGACCCAAAAATTGCCAATTGAATACCCCCCTCCCTTTTCTTAAAACCAGTGTTCGTGTCTGATGTGCATTTTTAAAGATTGCATGAATGCCATAGCCCTATTATTTCAGATAAAAGTTTTGCTGTGCCTTTGTGTTGATTGAATTAAAGTTTAGACATGCCCTATGGGTTCTTCTAAGGGTTTCAAAAGAACTGCACCTCAAAGTGAACAAAAGTGTCCAGTGGGACATGAGTGATCCCGTAGTTTGACAGTTTGAGGTACACATACAGTCTATGTCCTTTTTGTTAATTTGCAGTTTCATGCATTTTTTATATATTTAGAACTATTGCAAACAACAGTAACAGTCCAGTAACACTGGTCTGATAATGTGTTGAGGGGTGATCTAGAAACATGTACATCCTTTCCCTGAAATAATTCTATTTATCTGCTTACATGTACAATGATAATGCAGTATGGAATGCATTGTTAACAATCACTGACTGTATTACAGTATGCCACCCCAAACATTAAATCATCTTGATCTGCCGCTGATATTATTCCATACATCAATGTCTGTTTCATATGGTTGGAGATGGGTGAATGGATAAATACCTATTTTGTTTGGATGTTAATAAACTGTCAGTTCCCAGCCTACAACAATATCTCTAAACAGGCCCAGAGGAATGACTTTGGAGATGGAGGAGGGGTGGGCATTGACGATAGTGTACAAACTATGTCAAGATTTTGGTTACAATGGAAAACATTAATGTGTAAAAAAAAAATCAGGAACTAGGTTATGCTTAAAAAAAATTGCATAACCTATTTGGATTTGCATACTAGTAACTGGTTTCAAAAAATTGGAAAAACAACTTTAAAATTAATTTTAATAAATAAAACCATTGTCACTTTGAATTAAAAAGGAACTATAATAAATATACATTTACAGTATACACATCAAACTTATACCCAGTCATTTTTTGCTTATTATATGTGAAGCTCAAAATTTTAATTTGCTAAATGAAAACTGAATTTGGAAAAACCTTGCACATGTGATATTTGATTGTTCTCTGTAATCAGCTGAAGATTTCTGACTAACATTTATTAATGGAAGCATCACAATTTCTGATTGGCTGCATTTTGAAGGAATTCCTTTTGGCAACATCTAACAACCAATGAGAATGCATTACACTTCCCAACATAAGTATTCTAAGAAGACTGGTATTTTTAATTTCTGTTACATGTAATCATAATTATAAATGTCGGAAATCAGTCTGTCTGTACTCAGAGAAAAGATGATATAGAAACTTCATTTTAGAAATTTTATGCAGAATAAATTTGCTTAACAGATGCGCGAATGAAACAATCATTGGTGCAATTTGTGCAGGCCTGCTTTCCCAACCCCCTAATGTTCTTACAGGCCTGTTATAATAATATTTCTAATAAAAAGCATGCTCATCCAGGCTTTTCATTTTATTTGAGAGTAGGAGTTAGAAGGAAGAGAGTAGGAGGAGGAGATACTTTAAAGGAACTCGTTTTTTTTTTAAGGGGAAAGTAGACGGTGCAAGTTTGCAAATAGACTGGTAAATGTGCCACCCCACCACCTTGTTTTGAAAACACTGCTCATCATCACAAAGACTGTTTAGATAGGACCTTCTTATTCACATTTTAGATTGTCTTTATTAATAAACCATAGAACAATTTGGAATACCTTTACCAATCTACAAATCATCTTTGGTTTTATGAATGATGGTGTTTAATGTTTATTGGCTGAAGTGTTCTGATTGTGATCAAATGCTATTATGTCAAGTCAAGATTATTAAAACTCAACAGTTCCAATGACATGTTTTTTCATATTGAGGCGAAAGAGAGTACAGGATTCTAAATGAATTTCAATTTTGGTTCCTTGTTTTTTTTTTCTAAGATGCTTCTGAAATGCAACTGACAGGCTAGCAGAACCAGGTAAATGGAGTGAATGTCATGATAGCACAGTGCATGCAGTATTTCAGCTATTTGCAGTTATGCCAAATAACAACTTTTTTTATTCACTGTTGTACACCTGGTGGGTTCATATCAGGATTATTCCAAGGCCACATAATCAACTCATGAAGTTTGGAGGCCTACAACAGCTAATAAATCAAGTTGTTCAAGTAATTTGATACATGTTATACTTCCGGAATTAACTGAAGGAAATAGATTCTCAGAATATGATACTCTGTGACTCATTGCATTGTTGGGTAACACTTCTAAATGTATGCACAAGTCCCGGCCTGTAGTGTAGATTTACATACACAATGTAAACTGTGTATAATACTGTGTGCAGTGTCTCTCTCTCGAGTCCAGTCACAAATGTGCATGTAGTGGTAAATTTAATATATTCAGTGTTTATGTAAATACACCAAAAGGATCGATCCAATGACCGACCAGTTCACAGCGGGACACGTACCATTTTAGCTACATCCTGCTGCCATGTAAATACACAGCCCCAAGTTACAGACGGCTTAGTTTTCATCACATTCTACCACAATCAGTTATAGTCTTTTAATTACAAGCAAATATATATTTTTTTAATACATGGCTTAAAGTTAAAATCAGATTTCTTAGCAATTGAATCACAAAATTAGCTATTTTCAAATAATCCTTTTTGATAATGTTAGTTATTTTGAGGGTGTCACATATGTACGTGTTTCTAATTTTAGAAATTCAGATGGGCTGAAAAGCAAATTTCTACACTCAAATAAAGCCAGACAGTTTATTAAAGTCTTACCTCATTACAACAATACAACATAAAAATAAAGACATCAGGACCCTCAGTAGTTTGAGAAGTTGCAGGGTACAACAGTGATGGTAGCCGGCGATCTTGGCATGCATAAAAGAACATATTTTTTACCAAAAATAAAAAATAGGTGGCAGCAAAAGCTGTTACAGGTGGCTGTTCACCGTCGGTGACCAGGTAGTTTTGAAGGCACTGAAGTCCTTGTAAATAATCAAATTGTAACCAGCCACTCCTCAGATCACTAATTCATGGTATTCAATACATCCAAATGTACATGTATGCATAGTACTACACGTATACATTATTATTACAATACAGTTATTCATATATTGCATGTTTATGTTTAGAGTCATTAATCATTTGATTAGTGCAAACTTTACATTGGACCATTGCCCATTGTCTGTCTATACAGTTGACCTGTCAGATGGCATGCTGGTTAACTAGGGCTGTGGCAAACAGAGGGTTCATCCCACTGGTAGACTGCTCAGAATGCTCAATCTGTTTAGCAGATTGTTGCTTTTCCATGTAATATCAGATACTGTTGATAGCAATAAGTTGGATAGGTACAGATGATAACAGTGATCTGATCAAGCGGTTTCATACACTCTTATACGTCTGACTCTGTGAGTTTTTCAAGTAGTTGGTGAACTACAGAAGTGTTTGTGGTTAGTAAATGTTTATTGTTATCTTTTGTTTTATGTATACTTATTTATTTTATAAGATTAATTTTGTTGGGTTATTTCATGTGTTATTAACTGAGTACGCATGTATCCATATGTTTTGAATTTAAACCGTGGTGCCAGTTTTGAATCCTAATATATATATAGTTGAGAAATACATATATGTATATTTGGATGAGTATACATGTAGGTCATAACAGTTTTCAAACGGTTTCATGCAGATATCTAGCTAAAAGACTGTGTTTACAGTAGATGGTTGAACTTTAGATCTAAGTGCTTATAATTAGTATAAAGGGAACATTCTGATTCAGAATCCTTCATTAGATGTACAGGATTTCATATGATGCAGGAATCCTGCATATTTGAAACAATATTTTGCTAAAATACTCCTAAATAAAATATGTGCGCGTCATAGTTGATGCAAAAATAGTTCTAACGTCAGTCGATTTAATGTTTTTTTAAATACACATAAACCTATTAATTATTAGAAGAATAAAAGCAAAAGCTATACCTGTATTATAAAGACATGTAATATAAACAAGAGAGTTATTCAGTTAATTATGTGATTGAAATAGTATGCGTGACTCCCATTTTTTAATGCTTGACTCCCAAAATATAACCCTGTGAGTCATGATGACTCCCATTTTCCAGATGCTAGGTGGAATCCTGGATGTACATCTTAATTGCTAATCATATAAATTATTATTGTTAATTACAAATTGTTCATATTATGTATTACAATTGTATAGCACAGACAGAAAGTAACTCTCAGTGACTGGAGTAGAAATATATTCTATCTAGGTTATTTCGGTGCTTTGAACAACTTCTAGTAAAGATTTGTTTTATCAGGATGGGTTAAAAATGCTGAATATGATCAGTCAAATGGTTCCAACCAATAGTGGAGGAATTAGTATTTTTTTCTTGGGGTTTACTTATTTTTTCATGGCACATCGTGATTTTTTCATGGGGACCAGTGACTTTTTTATGGGGACCAGTGATTTTTTCATGGGGACTAGTGATTTTATCATGGGGACTAGTGATTTTATCATGGTGTTTCTTGATTTTTTTCATTGGGACTAGTGATTGTTTCATGGGGTCTCAATTTTTTCATGGAGACGAGTGATTTTTTTCATATGGACTAGTGATTTTTTTCATGGGATCTAGTAGCTTTTCTAGTCTACTAGTGGAATTATTTTTTTTAATTTCTACCCCTGTAGCAATCTATAATTTGCAAAATACCTGGTTTGTGATATGCTATCTCTGGGAAAGGTATTTATAAAAGAAATTCCTCAGCATGGTACCTCTTGTATTCAATTAACATTATCCTTTATTATGGTCAGACTACACAGGAAACTGAATTGTGTGCTCAGGAGAGAACTGATGAGCAGTAATTGGATGGAACTGGGTTTAAGCAGCTTAAAGCTTGAAAATAGGTTAAACCAACACAGTGGTTGTCATCATGTTTAGTCTGCATCACTATTTCAGTGGTATGACTTGCTGTGCACTACTATTACTATCTTCATTCCAGTCTGATCTTAATCAGTAACTTTAATTACCGTATTCGACCGTCTAACCTCACAGTGCTGAACCAATATATATATATATATATACATGTATATATATATATATACATGTATATATATATATATATATAGTTTAGGCATACATGTATACTTGGATGAGTATAAGTTATAACAGTTTTCAAACGGTTTCATGCAGATGTCTAGCTAAAAGACTGTGTTTACAGTAGATGGTTGAATCTTAGATCACAGGGAACATTCTGATTCAGAATCCTTCATTAGATGTACATCTTAATTGCTAATCGTATATTGATCCAAAATTGGTCATTTTATGTTTGTTTGAGCACACTTGTCAAGGCAGATGTAAAAAAATCTCTGCTTTCCTACTGACGTCAGTTTCAAACGGCACTTTTCAACGATTTTGAAGGTGAGTTCAGCTTTCAATGTTTTTGTTTTTTGAAGCTCATGATCTGGAGACGAGTTCACGTTCATCTACAGCCACGAAGCAAGAGTGTGTGCACTTATAGGGCAAGTGCGCTTAAATGGTAGAATACGGTACAGTGTTTCATAAATAAGAAAAACCCAGTGTTTGCGTGACTTTCTCTAGAAAAATGTATTTATAGTCGGTCCTTGAGACCTGATTTACATGTACTTATTGGACCCTCAGTCTAAAAGGCACCAAAAACCCAGTTAATTAATTATGTTAATTATCTAGTAATATACTAATAATAGAAGTCTTAAATTGACTGAAATTCTTACTGGACTGTTATGGCAGCAAGCTTTAGTCTGCAGGCTCAAATCAAAAGATTCCAGCCAAAAATAATGAAATAAAAATTAAATTAAAACAACATGTATAATTCTTGCAATAAATGTTTTTTTAAGTGATTTACTCCTTTGATGAAATCAGTTTTACATCCATTTTAATATTAAATTACTGTAAATCAATTTTACTTAAAATTTTCTGTGAATATCAATTAAAAATAGCTGCTAGTCCATTGGGCCAGCAGGCAAAATATCTGCAAAGTGTGCTGGTCAAAGTAGAAAGATTTGTGTTTCTTGCTAGGTGCTATATTCTTTTTATATTACCAAAGATAATATTCAATAAGCTTGTACAAATACTGTGAGATGTAATTATCTTGGAATATGTCTTTATTGATGTCTCTTCAGCATTTTGTGTAAATTTATACAAATTAAATACGGTCAAGTCCATGTAATTGCATTCCTGATAATAGCATATATACCTGTTATTTGCATAATATCCTGAGCAGGAGCAGCACAAAACCATTTGTATGCATATATATATATATGTATATACACTAAGATTTTCTTTTAATTGCATATGCTTTCTTTGTAATGTTATGTTAATTGCATAAGAAAATGTAGAAACCTTAATTTTTTTTCTTCCAAAGTACCAGAAACCATGTCAGCTCTTACCATTTTTATCAAATGACCACAAAGTAAGTGTAACTGTATAATATTTTTGCATCTGTTATAGCATTCAGGTTACATGGTCAAAGAATTCCTAACTATATTAAATATTTCTAATTTTGGTAATCACTGTGATTAATATACATTTGAACATTGATTTTATATCAGAATGTTACAAAATAATGACATAGTTTTAAATGGGCGTTTCTGACAAAGGAATATTTGGGCAAAATGCCTATGCAATTAAGAGGATTTTTCTGTATTATGTTTGTAAAACAAACAAAATTAGCTAGTGGATACGGTAAGTGGGTCGACATACATGTAATTCATTAAAATACATTTTTAATGGGAGATCCATAACATATAAAATGACATCTTCTCTGAAGAAATTGGATACCTTATATATAAAAAAATAATAAAATCCTTTGAGTGAAGTTGAGGAGTTGGGGGGGGGGGGGGTAATCTCTGAAATTGCCATGAGAAATGTGTGAATGCTAAAATTGCCATGGATGCTATTTCTCCACATTTATTTTGTCATGTATATTTTCTTAATTGCAAGGGTTGAGGGGGTCAAACACTCACCAGCTCACAGACTTGTATTTTTTACCCTAGAAAGTAATATTTAACCCCTCTCCAACCACTCCCCAAAAACAGTATAGCTATGATAGTGAGTAAAGTTCTGTATTCCACTGTACATGTTTGCATATCTTAAATTATGATGGTGTTGTTGTTGTTTTTTTTTCCTATATTTTGAACCAGGTATATCAAATATTTTAAAAATATTTTATTGTCCCAGACATTTGTTATGGAAGTGTCAGTGTTTAAATTATGATGTTGATGAAATTAAATAAAAAAAAAAAAATTACATTTTCATGTACATGTAGCTCACTTTCAGGAATGGATTACTTTCTCAAGCCAGCATTTTAAAATGCATTGTTTGTTTTTTCCTCCAAGAAATAAGAGTGAAAAGTATTTATGGCTTTATGATAATAAACTGGGTTCTAGTGGATCAAATTTCTAAAACAATGTTTTTTCTTGTCCCTTTTAGAAATTACATCTCTCTACGTCCCATGGTCTGGTTGTTTAATCTGCATGTGGCTATACTGGTTTACAATACATACTCTGTGTACTGTGTGTGTGTGTGTGTGTATATATATATATATATATAATTTTTTATATATATATATATATATATATAATTTTTATATAATATGCTTGTTAAATTCTCAGCTTGCAAACATAAGTTTATAAATGCTAGATATAATATGTATTTTCACTGTCTAAACAATGCGTACATGTACACATATTTTTACAGGTAATAATATTAATAGCATTTGTAAAATTGTCTAAACCAGCACATTTTGTTAGTCCAACACATACATACATTGTTTATATGGATCTGTTTTTGACAAAATAGACTTCATATATTCTTACTGTTAACCTTTTTATGATGTAACTGCACAGCATGTCTGTAATCTAGTGACATCACTGAACAATGATAGTATACAGGCGCAGATGCAGGATTTCAGAAATGGGGGTCCAAATGTGGATTTCTGAGAAGGAAGGGTCCAAAAGTAATGAGTGAATAGAAAAGGAGAAAAAATTGTAAATTTTCACATCCTTCCACTCAGTAAAAGGTAAAACAAAAGTTGAGGGGGGTCTTGACCTACCCTTCCCTGGATCCACAACTAGTATAGCCATGTATACTTACCTATAAGTAGAATTTTTAGCATAAAAATGTTATAGGAGGAGGTGTGTGGATTTATAGGCATGTAAAAGAAATTGATCAATTATTATGTGGTTCAGTCTTTGGGTTTATATTAGCATAGACATGAAATGGTTAATGATATTTTTTTTTTTTTAGGTCACATACAAGATGAAAAGAAATTCACCAGAACCGTCATTATAAGGAAACCTACCAATTCAAAATCCATGGCTGAAGCTCTGCCCCTTTCATCACAGTACACAGCAGGAGATGCCTATGCCAAGCCTTCGCAAGAATTGCCATCTACGATGAGGAAAGTCCCTTCAGAATCTACAATGGCACAAGAGGTTAATAATCCAGTTCCCATGAGCTCCTGCTCAAGGAATGATCCTTACAAGGCCCTGGAGAGATCCCAATCTGCTGCTGTGTTACATTCACCTCAAGACCAAAATGAGCCAGACATCAACAACTTAGAGAGGCTTCATGACGACTATAGTGGAAATGTTTCTGAGTGTTGTAAGGTTTATATGGATCTCTCCAAGGCTGAAGCTTATGCTAAAGTGGAGCTAGAGGAAACCACTGGAAGCATGTTGAGGATGTCTTCAGGGCGGTTTCTGGAAACAATTGTCCAGGATGAGGAACTCAGTACCGGTGATCTCTCTCATGTTTATGCTAGTCAGCGATCTCTTTCCGATGATAGCACACCCAATGTGGGTGCCAGCAGTGAGGACCTGTCTGGGAATGAATACACATCATCTGAATCCTCATCTTCTGTGATGATTATGGACGGTTCTAGTTCTCACTTGCTAATAAAGAAAGAAAAAACCAATCTCAAATCTTCCTTCCAAATATATTCACATTCACTGAAGCAGAAAATCAAGCAACTTCAGATTGGGTCGGTTCCCGAGCAAGTAATTGCTCTGCAGGAATTGAACATACTGTTAGGACAAGCATGGTCTATGCCAGTTTATGGTCGTGACTTGGCCTACAACTTATGTGATATCATTCGAAGTGAAAAAGCATTTGATATAATTATCAATAACTGTGCCTCGTCAAATAGAGATCTCCTCAAGGCTTCAGCTAATCTTCTCGAGCAGACGCTAACTACTGAAAATCGTAAACAGGTTGCTATGAATGGCCTGGAAACGGTTGTCAAGATGACATGTGAGGCACGTGGAAATTTTGAACTGGCTCAACCAACAACAGGTATTCTTGTTAGTCTGTTCAAAACTTCCGAAGACACTTGCACCAGAGTTATTCAGCTTGGTGGATTAGACGTTATTCTATACTGGTGCCGATGCAGTGATAGGTTGACTCTCAGGCACTGTGCTATAGCCCTGGCAAACCTTGCTTTATATGGAGGCCCAGAAAACCAACACGCTATGGCCAACAGTAAAGTCCCAGAGTGGCTGTTTCCATTAGCATTCATGGATGATGACAGTGTGCGGTACTATGCCTGTCTAGCTATAGCTGTTCTTGTGGCTAATAAAGAGATAGAAAGTGCTGTGGAAAGTTCAGGTACTCTGGAGCTAGTCATGCCATTTGTTGCCAATCACAAACCAGCTGAGTTTGCCAAGATGGATCTGTCTCACCAGCATGGTCGGTCTCAAGGATGGCTAAAACGGCTGGTTCCAGTTTTGTCCAGCAAACGTGAAGATGCTCAAGCACTAGCTGCTTTCCATTTTGCCATGGAGGCAGGAATCAAATCAGAGCAAAATAAAAAAGAGGTTTGCTTTATGTGTATATGGTTTTTTTTCATACCTGTACATGTATGTAAATACATGCATCAAAAAAAAAAGTCACTACATGTACGTCTACATGTATTAATGTACACACTTATATGTATGTATCATTTTGTATAAAACTAAATAACAGATGCCTTGTTAAACCAAAATACGTGTAACTTCTGAGTGAGTGAACTTTAGCAAAAAGCTGCTTTTTTTCCTTTTGAAATATTTTGGCTTTACTTTGTAATTTTCAAAATATCTATGTATACACTAAGTCTTGTAGATTGTATATGCACATTATGCAGTTGAACTTACTTTAACGTCACCTTTGTGTAACAAAAACCTGTTCATAAAGAAAACTGGTACATGTATGTATCACTTATGTATGTTTTAACCTGTAAATGAAGGCTTCCTACATATATAGGTCACATTTTGTGTGTTCTGTTGGCGGCTCATATAATAAGGTTTTATTATACAAGGTGCAGAATTTACATGAGTTTGTATTTTTCTTTACATTTGGATGTGTTTATTTTGTACTTGTAAGTACATGATACTGTTACATATTAAATATTGTTTTGTGTTAGAAACTCTTTTAAAAACTACATGATTGTGTAATCAAAACAGTGTATCTGTTGTAATAAAAAAAATATTTCTGCATATGGCAGTGTTCAGCAGAAATATTTTGTAAATACTTGCACATATATAAAAAAAACTTTGATCAGCTGCAAGTAAATTACATTTTAACAATGTTAATAAGTTGAATCCATATTATTTTATTGACTTTAATGTTATAGTGGTGCTGGAATGTGATTAAACCTTTATTATTAATCTTCTAGCTCTAATACATACATGTATACATTGTACATGTAGCAAACTCCTTGCATTGCTTCGAGCTAATAGAGCCACCAGAGGGCCACTTCACACACTCACATCTAAAACATGGCCAATATGAAAATAACCATTTAATAACATTTAAAAATACACCTGTGATGTCACTGCATTGTGTCAATCCTTTTGAGAGAGTAACACAAATTATGGAAAATAACTGAATTTAACGATGTAATAGTTTGTTGTTCTGATTAGCACGCGCAACAAGGCCCGAAATGGGATGTCTATGACTCTATGTTTAAAAATTTCAGCACTGTTGTGTTTACATGTATACAACTTAAACTATTGTTGTTATATTACAGGCAATTTATAATAGTATATTTTAAACACTTTTAAACTACTATAAACACGACCAATAATGGTGTATTTTAAGTAGGGGAATGATCTTCGTAATTCTCCATTCCTGAAAAATAATGCAACTCAGCCCTGATGGGTATCGTCTCCGTTATTTTTCAGGAATGGGGAGTTACTCGGACATTCCCCTTAACATAATCTATTATAATTTTATACTAATAAAATGTATCAATTGTTGTTAGGAACTGTACAAAATTGGATGTGTTGAACCTCTGAAGCGTCTAGCTGGAGCACCGAACACGATTGCCTCCAAACTAGCAGGTGAAGCTCTGCATATCATTGGAGAGGAAGTTCCACACAGACTCTCTCAGCAGGTACCACTGTGGACTGTCGAGGATGTCACTTACTGGGTCTCACAGGTAAACACAGTATTGTGGGTTGGTTGGTTGGTTGTACTTACAGTTACATGCTTATATAGAATTTAGGTTCAACTCAGCTGTTAGACATCTGTTAGAAATAATTTTCATATGCAGATAATAATTATTGATTATCATCAAATTGCAAACAAATTAATTACTTGTACTTAGCACTTTGTAAAAATATTTATGATTTTAAAAAAATCATTTTCTCTTTGATATAATGTTTTTGGAATCTGTTAATGGATTCTGGAATAATTTGACAAATAATATCACTGTTTGATACTGTTGTAAGTTTTGGTGAATCAGGCTAATATCAAACTCTAACATTATTATACAAATTTGTTTTGAATCAGGTTGGGTTTGAGGACTATTCTGCTGATTTTGAGATGTGTCAGGTGGATGGGGATTTGCTTCTTCGTCTCACAGAGGATGAACTCTTGGACAGTCTCCATGTAACATGCAAGATCTCCAGAAAGAGGTACAGAATACTTTGTGTTGTATCCCATATCCATCTTTAATTGATTACCATTAAATTCAGGATTTTTCTTAAGTACTGGCAACAATGTTAGTGTAAACACAGTTTGTAATAGTTCTGATCTTTACCTTTTAAAAAACAAACACTTTCTGTAATTAATGATGTTGTCTTAGTAAATGATTTTACTAAATTTGTAACTGAAACAAAAAAAACACCTGCACTTTTGTCTACAGTGCAGGTTTTCTTTTGTTTGTTTTTCCCCCTCTTTCTCACTATTTTTTTGAAAATAATGTACAAAAAAGATGTATGTGTACATGTACATGGCAATTTTATGTTTATCTTATCTGACCTGCCAAATGTTTTGTTTGTGGAGTATAATATAGTAGAAATATGCATATTCTTAATTTCAAAACGTGTTAAAAACTGGAACTTTTTTTAAATGCAGATTTCTCAGGGAACTAAAAGATCTGAAGGTTAATGCAAACTATACATCATGTGACCCAAGCAAGCTTGCTGAATGGCTGTTGGAGTTAGGTCCGTACTTCTCACAGTACACCTATCAGATGTTACACAGCGGCGTCGACAAGAGCATGCTGTCCTCCATGACTGATGAACTCCTTCTCAATGACTGCGGTATAACAAATGGAGTCCACCGTATGCTCATTCTACAAAAAATAAAGGGTGCTGCTTTTATTAATTAATAGTAATGACTGTGTGTATTTTAAAAAAAAGTCTGGGCCAAGTTGTTCACAATTTTGTGTGTTTAACTAGTGGTTATCAAAAAATGTCAAAACCAACATATGAGTCAATGCAAATAGTAACCAAAGAGATATTTTGAAATTTAATTTACAATAGCTTGAGGTATCATTATGTTGTCCATTTAAAATTATTTCTTGACAAGGTTAGCTTAACGATGTTTAAAATTATGTTCAAAATAATTATCACATCTAATTTTGTTATAATGGTTTGCTTGACAAATGTTGCTCTTCTCAAGATATTGGTTATGAAATTTGTTGTGAAACGAGCATTTGCAATACTATTTTTAATAATTATCTAATATCCTGTTAGGACAAACACATTTTACAGTCACTGCAAGTATTATTTCTCAGTTTTACTAAGTCTGGGATTCCAGTCAGGTAAAAATTAAATAATTCTAATTGCCTGGGGGACTACTAGCCTTGAAATATTATTAGTCTGACAGTCTTCTCAATTGTTAGAGTGTATCTGTAGCATGGTTAAAAAGATAATAATGACCTGTATTGCATTATTTTCTTGTACATGCAACCACTTTACTTTCAACTTGGCTAATGGGTTATAGACTGATGTTGTAGGTGTGAAGAAGACTGATGGGCAGATGCCAGCAGACATAGACACTACAGATGGTTTTCAGAATAAAAGTATTGATGCATTTATCAGCTACAGAAGATCAAATGGTTCACAGTTAGCAAGGTAAAATATTTTACTTGTTAATGAAGTGTGCAAAATGTCACAAAAGACTGGGTTAGCAAGGTATTAAAAAAAAAAAAAAAAAAATAATAATATTTTACTTGTTAATGAAGTGTGCAAAATGTCACAAAAGACTGGGTATGCAAAATAGTTTTAAAATATGTGTGAAAAGTCAGGAAAAACAATGTAAGAACAAAAAACACCTTGCATTTCATTCAGAACAAAATAGCTTGACCATCAATAGCTGATGCTGGTGGGTGGTGTGGGTGTCATTAAACCACTATTAAATCAGTCAGTCAAAACAAAACAAATGGAGTGATGAATAATTTCAAAAAGTCATGAAAGGTTGTGTGTGCAAATGTTACAACATACTGTACTAGTAATTTGTTTTAAACTATCCATATAAGTTCTTTTGTTTGCACCATTATGTACTTGTATTATGTAAATGTGTGGGTAGGTGGTAGCTCAGGAATGAAAGTTCACCAGATTTTTCTTTCTAATGGTAACTAGAAAACCAGTGACTGATCTCTTGTTTGTGTATTTCAGTTTACTGAAAGTTCATCTTCAACTGCGAGGTTTTTCTGTTTTCATTGACATCGAGCGACTACGAGCTGGCAAGTTTGATGAGAATCTCTTGTTGAGTGTTCGGATGGCTAAAAACTTTATTATTGTACTGACGCCTCACTCTCTGGACCGATGTATGGGTGATGATGACAAGGTAGACTGGGTCCATAAGGTATGTAGTAGGAAATGTTCTCTAATCAACTGAAAGGACTTCATCATTAGTAGCAAACATTTTGAGAATTATCAGCAGGGCTAATCTTTAACCAATTGCTCTCTGTTGGGTCCCAAACTATGGTAATTTACTCTAGTCTTGTCACGTAAAACTGCCTTCTAACAGTTAAACATGTTCCCAGTTTGATCCTCAGCTCCTAAGGTCGGCCTTGCTAATCAGTAATTAATTTTCGCTCCCTACCCCACCCCCTTCCCCTTTTATCCTCTCTCTGTCTTTCTCTCTCGCTCGCTCTCTCTCACTCTCTCTCTCTTTCTCTCTCTCTCTCTCTCTCTCTCTCTCTCTCTCTCTCTCTCTCTCTCTCTCTCTCTCTCTCT
>JAULBS010092456.1:11864-32523 GCA_032355785.1 Symmetromphalus regularis | reverse complement strand
ACGTACTTCCAAATTGATAACCCCTGTACTCCCGTTCATTTTTACCTCTATTCCGTGATCCATTATTTACATCGATACGGTGAAGGCCGATGCATTGAAAACCGAATTGTGATTTGATGCTTCAAAATCGTCTCCTGCTACAACGCTCAGCCCAGGTTTTTGTCAACTATATTGGTCAGGGTTCCAAACGGACTCGGAGTGACCGGAGTGACCCCTGACATTGTGAGGATTGCAAGTTAGATGTAATCATGTTTCCGCTTGTCTTAAATACAGTGCTCAGTTTTAAGTGGAATCCGTCTGATGAAGGCCTACCATAGAATACATAACATTGGCATGCTCATGGTTATAGCTCTTATAATGTCTTAACAGTCTGATTGCAAGTTAGATGTAATCATGTTTCCGCTTGTCTTAAATGCAGTGTTCAGTTTGTAAGTGGACCGGCCCTGGTGTCACAGTGGTTAAGCTTTCAGTCTGCAATCAGTCTATGCATGGGTAGGTGTACACCACTTGCACTGACCAGTAGTCCATAACTGGTTGATCAAAGCCAATGGTATGTGCTGTCCAGTCTGTGGGGAGACTCGTATAAAAGAAAAAACAGGTTGCTGGGGTGTTGTTAAACAAACAGTCCTTTCCAATTTGTAGGTGGAAAGTAAGAAAATATATTTTGTTTAACAACACAGTATATTGGTTAAAATGTGGCTATTATGGTGTTCAGAGAAAATCAGATACCACTTACATAGACTGATGGGTACTGTTTCCAATTAGCAGCAAAGGGTCTCTGTATGCAATTTTTCATGGCCTTTACTACACCAACCTTGGATCAATGACTGGAATGAGAAATAGCCTAATTGGTCAACTGAAGGGAATAGAGCAAATGACCAATCACACCACAGGTGTAGGTCAGTCCAGGAGTATGTTACTTGCTCAAATCTCTTGGAGGCAGTACACTTCTTGCATACGAGTCTACAGTCTCTTCAGATTATTCCCTTCTATCTGGTGTATACATAGGTGTGGGACACTCTCCATGTGCAAACAGGGTCTGTGTGAAATTTTAATTTATATCTTCAAAACTGTGCACTGCAGATGGTGTTGTGTCCAAATAACCTAAGCATAGTCATATTTTGCTTACTGTCATGTCAGAAATGCTTTTAAGTAACTGTTTTCTAGTACATTTAAATATGGTTGAACAGGGGTTCCCAAACTTTTTTGTCTCATTTACCCCTCCAACTATTCAAAAGTAAACTTTACCCCCACTCTGTTTTGTTCAGTAATTTGAGTTTAAATTTCTACCATAATAGAGCAAGGACAATGGGGAATTTTTTAATACTGTTTTTAACATTATTATTTTAATTTCAAATAACAATAATAATAGCACCTAACAATGTTATTTCACTTATTTATGAACAACTAATAATGAACATATACTGGTATACCAGAACCAAACACAGCGAGTAAATTTACCCCAGGTTGGAAACCCTTGAGGTTGAAGCAAACCCCTGTTTTCTTGTGGTATTGTTTTATTTAAGAATGTTTTTTTTATCAGGCTTTGTAAAATATGCAGATGTCCAGAAATCCCTCGTGATTTTGAGGAAAGTAAAGTTGTATAAGAATCGGTGTTATAATTTACAAAGTCATGATAAAACCTTACTGACCATTCATAACCTCCAAAACAGTTGACATAAATTTACAGTTGAATAACAGAGGAATGGGTTAAATATCTTCAAAATGGATGACAAGGGAAGACGTACAATAATGATGTGAATAACCTTTAAGTAATGGTTGGCTTTAGAGACTTGTATTTATAAACTATATATAGCTACAGTGAATGACAATGGGAGGGGTCGAACTTCAGAGTTTGGGGGGAGCAGAGTGATTATTGGCTTGGATTCCTAGGAATCAAGAGGGCACCAACGCAGTTTTGGGGACACATAGGGGTACAACGGCAAGTGTGAGTTAAAGATAATTCAAGAGGGCACAGGGCATGGTGGCAAAGAGACAAATGCCTTAATGCCTTGGTGAAATTCCAACCCTGCAGTGGGTTTGCCCAGTAGTTCATAAGCACTGTTATAGATTGCTGTGTTGCCAAATGTGACCATGATTTTATTTAATAAATATTTTAAAATAATGACATTAGTCACACAAAACACATTACTTGGGCAACATTGTTTCTGTAACATGAGCCACTATTAATAATCGTATTACATAAATTTATTCAACGTGTATATCTTGCTGATGCTTTGCAAAATTGAATGTATGGCCTTTTAAAATACCATAACTTGCCAACATCCATTTATAAACACCAGTTTTGTAAACCAGATGTAGTTGATTTAGTCTTGATAAAATAAATATCCCTTGACTCCGTTCATTCCCAGATGCAGTTTTCGTTTTTTCTCCTTTGCCTTCCAAAGCTGTAGAGTTCACAATATGTAATTTACACACAGGTAAAGGTTGAAAAATGAATTGTTGATTACTGGAAATTATTCTGTTTTTAATGATAACAACAACAGATGGATTTGTTTTTGACCAGAAAAATATCCTAAACAATATTGTAGTGAAGCCACTATCTGTTTAGAGATCTTTGGCATATTACATCTTGCCAGAAACAAGTTTGAAATGGCATGTTATGAGAAAAATAAAATGAGGTTATGAGAAAACATACTGAATGTAATATTTGTTTTCCTCATAGCGAAAGGCAGTTAAGTCGATCACATTTAACCATTTTAATTTTTCTCAGTTAATAAGGGGAGGACATGTCAACTCTCATTAGCATAATCTAAAAACAAACCTGCCATTTAAAACTTGTTTCTGGCAAGATGTAATATGCATAGCAGACACTGAATTAAGGTCTCATTTGTAGGTTCTAAATTAAGTGAAGGATTTTTAGAAAAGGTTCTTTTTTACTGTATTGTTTAAAATGCTATTTATTATTTAGTGCCCAATAAGTTTGAGACTTCAAGGGGGAATTTGTTTATTTTTATATATATATATGGTATATATATACCATTATTTGCAAAAGTTGAGCACTGTCCATATTTTCATGTCTCATATTAATAGAAATGTATATATGTTAAGAATTATACATGTGACTTGGAGACTGTTGACAAGTCAGTAAAATACAAAATTCAGTAACAAATCCCAACATTTTACTATTCATACAAATTTCCAGATGCCCTCCCTCCCCCTAAATCAGTAATGTCTGTTTTAGAGGGGTTTAAACTAACATTTTAATCATTAAATTCTTATGCTAGCTATGATACCCAACCACACACCCCCATCCCAAGTGTATGGTTTGTATGAATAGTAAAAAAGTTGACAGTTGTGAACCACCCTTAGCAATGATAATATTCTTGTCTTTATTCATCATTCACTTGAAACACTAAACTGAGAGAACATGAGAAATACCTTGGTTATTGACGACAAACTTTTTGAAAGTAGCAGAATATGGCAATGCTTAATGTTTGCAAAACTTTATATTATTATATATTGGTGAATATTCCCTAATTATATTTTGTTTATAAAACTGAAATAGTATTTTGTGAACATTTATTTGTATGTTAACAAGTAAAATTGTTGTCATTTGATCATGCATGATTCATTATTATAGACTGGTTCTCTTCAGTAATAAACATTAAAAAAACAAATGTCTTCGAGTGTTTTAATGTTTGATAGTCATTGTGTATCACGTAATGTTCATTTCCCACTTTTCATGGTTATTATTTGTATGGACATTTAATTTGAAAGATTGACATAATATACTTTCCTGTATGTTGTGTGTAATTTTATTAAGAGTGGCCACTTTTTAAAAATTTCCTATCATTAGAATAAATGCCATTTGCAGTACTAATAAAGAAATTAATACAGTCATGTCCTGGGACTTTAGATATTTTGTTTAATATTGTACATCCTATTTAATTTTAAAAACTGTTTGCTCAAACCAAATCAATCATGTTGCATGTAAATGATGTTCTGAAAGTTAAAACAAGGCATAACCAATTTTATTTTTATTTTCCATTCAGCAACTTCTGATTCAAACTTCAAAATTGTCATCCAAAAACTATAAAAAGTCTGGCCTTAGTAAAAGAAGATATTCTGAGAGAAGTTAATGTCATGTTCATTTCCTAGCTCTGCTAGATGGTTTGTCCATATATTGTTTTTAGTACAATAAATCTCCTGCCATCACATAGGATGATGTTTTATTTGTATTACCGTAAATGATTTTTTAAATATAAAATGTACTAAAATGTTTTGCCCAGTACTTGGTGGACTGCTCTATGTGAGTTTATTCCCATCTCAAGACGTCTCGAAATGACTGGTTTATCAAAGACTGTGGAATGTGCTTTCCTGTTTCTCCATGTAAAACATCCTTTGTGTCTAATGAAAACAAATAGGTTTACTCTGAAGATGCATGCAGAGCTGGTAATAGGCCAGGGCTAGATGGGAAATGTAGGCCCCCTTTTAAACTGCTCATTAAGCATTTTTATAATTGTTGCTAAATACATGTGTACAAATTGTAGATCGATGCCAACTGGTCCACGTGGCCTCTCAGAAGACTACATTTCAGAATCACAACACGTTTGAGATCCTACAGCTAATTAATAAATCAATATGCTCTAGTGGTATTATTAAACAAAATACAAACCTTTTTTTTTCGACCCAATACCTAGTTTGGTTTCTCATAACCTTTTGACTAACTTCACTAAAACAGTTTTTTGTGGGACCCTGGCGTGAACCGCTTTAACTAGTTTTATGATCAACAATAACAAAACAACAAAGAGTAATATAATTTTATAATTCACACATTTTCTCTGTTTTTTTACAAACTTTAAAACTGCAAATGATTTCAACAGGCCAACAACATACAAAACGTGACAACAATGATGCACCAAATATTGCCAGACTACACCTTGCACCAGTTACTTTCGAAACTTCAATACATGTATTTAAACTATCAAAGCAGTCATATAATAGTCACAGATTGTTTTCAGAAACAATTAGAAACATTTTATATCTTTCACCTGTTATTTTCAAAACATTACATGTATGTGAACTGCTTAAATAATAAATTCAAAATCACTCTTTCAATGTTTTGAAAAAGAAACTGGCACATATGTGTAAAGAATTCCTTTCAGCAAATGCTGCTTAGGATTGCTCTTTCATCAAAGTGATGGCAGTAACTAGTTTAACTCGATGAGTAATGACAGATGTAGACTATGGTACTGCCCAAGTTTTATTGGTTTTATTATAAAAAGTGTTAAATATGTGTCCAACTGTTAGTTGTTTTTTGTCTCTACTTTGTCTACATAACCCTCTGCCATACATAGAAGAAGACTGGTTGATGAGAAGGGCCGAATCATGCCAAATGGACCAAAATTTTTTTTCGTATTACAAAGCAAATGTTGCTAACTACTTCGGGTTATGAAAGTTCCATTTAATAAACATAATAAAATCTTTTAATATGCAGATTCACTTTTAATATATGTAAAGAGCATAATATGTACACATGGATTTCAAAATATAATTCTACAAAAAATGGGCATAAACTTTAGAATCTCAATATCATGATTTCATTAAGGAATCTACTGTGTTCACAAATGATAATTGTGATGTTTACTTACAAAGACTGGTGTCAAGAAACTGTCACTAACATCTAACACAAGCTGTAATGATTTGCTAGGATAGCCTAGCCATTATCTGATTATCAATAAGTGAATCATGAAGTAATCAAAATATGCTCAGACTGATACTTCCACTTTAAAAACTGTTTTCTTTGCGTGATCTGTCAAAGTTTATTTCCACTTGCAAAACAAATTATTTTTGTTTTTTAAGAGACTTAACTACAATATAGGTTTCAGAATTGCAATATTCTTTTTAAATGCTCATTGGTAGCATCAATTCTTTAATGGTTATAAATACTGATGAGATTTTGTACTGAAGCCTATGACTGTCCATTGCATTATAACTGCAATACAAAGGATTTAGAATATTATTTGCAAGAAATGACCAGCCAATATATTTCACCTCTGCCAGATTGTCATCTATCAGGTATTTATCCACGATTTTTCACCATGGTCCTATGGCTGAAGGGATTGGGATAATAAGTGCAATTTTAGTCATAATTGGGAAGTTCTTTTCACATCACTGAATTTATGTAACTGTAATATATTTATTAACCAATTTGGGAATTTATAGTCCAGAAATTGGGAATTTTCAGTGCCATTTGCAAAGAGGCCGATGTTCGATACCTTACAAAGCCTGGATAAATCGTTGTCTATATTACGTACATGTAGAACAATCCTTTCACTAATTTTCCTTCAGAGTGCTGGAATGTGTACTCATCTGTTAAAATACCATGTCCCCATGCAGAATATACAGTATTAGACATACTTCTGTCTAGTCAAATATACATGTAGTTCATACAGAATAATTCAATCACAGCTAATGCAGTTTTTGTTATATATTAACTATGAATAACAACTTTTATGAAAGGTAACTAAGCAACTTGGTTGTATCAGGGATAGCTCTGAAGATCTTCTATCAAGACTATAAGAATTGTCTTGTATTGCTACAATAATGTGATTATCAAACAATGCATTTTTATTTTTAAATAAATTTAGTGGAAAATTCAATCAAATAAAACAATAACTACATAATGAGCATAAACAATGAGTGACAAAAATTAGCAAAATGTACGATTTGTGTAGACCATACTTTCATTCATTTAAAATGCCAAAAACGGTCAAATGTAATTTATTCCCACTATTTGCTTTGATTTTTAAACTAAGAGGTGTCAAGAAATAAATGATCACTGGGTAAAAGATAAAATCCCTCACAACCAAGCAAATGAACTTTATTGAGACACCTGTGCAAATTTTATTTTCAAATATTTTTTATTTGTATAGAACTTTATTTCTTCCATTAAAAATTTCAAAGAATTAAATTGTATTGCTTTCCTTAATCTCTTTGCTACTTAAAATTGTTTCCTTTTTTCAATGCATATTAAACAAAATAAAAATAATTACGCTGGGACATTCACAGCTGTGACTAAACCAAATTTTGTTAAAGCAGTTACAACTTGACAAATCAATATATGTAAAAAACTGATACTACTGTCAAAAAAAACAACATTTCTCAACATCTGTTACCTTTAGCAAGGAAAACAAAACCATCATGTTTATGAATATTTTTCACAGCAAAATCTGATTAAAAATAATATCAACTAATAATTAGAGTATTACAAAGTTGAGTTTTGTAATCAAAAATGACAAATATGAATTTCAGTTATTCAGATTTTGTTATCTTGAACTAGACTGATGATAGGCAGGACCTGGCAAATGCACATACTGACACTGTCATCATCCAGCTTCTGAAAATTTTCTCGTTGAGCAACTGAACATTGTTCATCTTCCTATTAGACACTACTGTTTTTGAGGTTATTCCACGGTTATTTTAAAATCTTCTCTACAAACAACATTACAACTAAATTAAACTGTGATGTTTTTAAAGGAAACTGAAAAGAATCAGAATCTTTCCCCAATGGATAATAATACTTATTTAAATTACTGGCATTTCAAACTTTGGATTCAATACCACTTATTTCAAGATAACAAAATTTGACTATATATGTTAAAAGGTTAATCACACACACACACACACACACACACACATAACAAATGTATCCACAATGCATGTATTTGTACTGATTTACATATATACATGATTGTGGTTTAAATACATATAAACTATGTCATAAAATATATTTACATATATACAAACCATCTTGAGAGGTTGAAACTTGTTGCAAATTAAGCATTTTCAAATCATCTTTTGCTAAGAGCAAACAAATATATTACTGTCAAATGTCTTTAATTCCACTAATAAAAAAACAAATATTAAATTGAAAAAAAAAATCGGACACTAATGACAAGATAATAAGATGGAGATTAGTAGAGAAAATTAAGTTGTAGAATTTGCATAACATAGTTTATCTTATTACACACAAGAGGTAATAGTTGTATAATTATAGTGGTTGCACATTTTTAACTTTGGAGAGTTATTTCCCTTTTTATTTGAATTTCATATAAATATTTCAGTATGGCACATGAATTTCAACTTTAATTCTAATTTAAAAATATATGATTCTAAATGTGAATTTTTAAACAAATACATAATAAAAAATAAACTGCAGTAGGCCTAATGTGATATTAAAATTACAAGTTAGGCTTACAAAAGTAAATTGTGGGTTACGGGGCAATGACCCTAACAAGAAAAGGATCTTTTTATCCAATATACATAATTAAAATTCTAGTATCAAAAATACAAATTATTAGAGGTCTAAATAAAAGTATGGTTTCAAAAAAAATGTTCTGCCAATCAGTATGATACTGGAAACGCACAATTTTTTTTTTTAGGCCCCACGAAAATACACTGAATGAATATGGTTTATATTTTCAGTATGGCACATAGACTAAACACTAATTTTTGTATATATATATATTATTAACAAATACAGCAAATTAATAGTTATAATGTAATTTTGTTTATTATTAACAATGACAGAAAATGAACAGTTATAAAGAAAACGTTATTTTCAGTTTGTAGTGTGATATTATAGTATCCAAAATGATGGATATTACGTACTGTTACAGTTAAATGTAACAACTAACGAATTCATTCTGATTTGTTACAAAATGTACTGTAGAGGACAGAATGGTCAAAAAAATACCTTTGTGCATATATATATATATATATATATATATATATATTGGTTTGTTTTGTTTAACGACACCACTATTTTGCGTATAGCCACATTATAAAAATAAAATGCACTAATATACTAACATTCACTCGTGAGTTACACTGTGTTGTGTAAAAAAGCACTATTTCATTACAGTTCTTGCCAGTCGTTGCATGAACTTCAAAACATAAACATATGACAAAACATAGAGAAAATAACAACAAAAATCATTTAATAAATTCAGCCCAGTGTGATTAATCACTTTGAAATAATATACTTCTTAGTAAGCATAAATACGTTAGCTATGTGTATATTCTATGTCAAACACATCTATAATTCCACTGGATCTCGATATAACAATCAATGTTAACAAAACATTTATTATGTTAAAACCTGTAGAAAATAAAAGATAAGAATCAAAGTGATATTTTCACAAAGCTGTGTCTACTCATGAACCACTGTCAAAAGTGTGGCACTAGAACTTCAAATTAATGAAAATGGAAAAGATATGAAAATGAAATTAATACTACATTTATGAATAAATTAAAATATATTTATAGTAATGCCTGAAAAAACAAAAATCTTTTCTGGAATATGAGTATGGCATTTTCCAAATAACATCCATTAGTTAGGAAATGGGACGTACAAGTAACAAACATACATTAGACAACTGGCACAGCAAATTAAATGGAGTATAAATTTATTACTATTTAAAATTTATTTTGTCTTCCAATCAAATAAACAGTTTATGGAAGATACTAGTACTGTACATACCAAAAAAGTAGAATTTTGCATAAACCCTTTATTAAAATGTAATAACATAATCCAAAAAATAATAGGTTATGTGTCATTCTATACATCTGGATCAAATTAAAAAAAATTAATAAGCAACTAATTAAAACTTTCCATATAAAAACAAAACACACAAAAGAAACAAACAAATTAAACCATAACAAAAAGCACTATGTTTAAGGATCTGAACTATTCTCTGACTGCTTACAAATACCAATATTGTAAATGACACAAAGCATTGTATGTTTAAGGAGTTAATACGGATCTGAACTATTCTCCGATTGCTTACAGATACCGATACTGTAAACAACACAAAGCATTGTATGTTTAAAGAGTTAACACGGATCTGAACTATTCTCTGACTGCTTACAGTTACCGATACTGTAAACAACACAAAGCATTGTATGTTTGAGGAGTTAACACGGATATGAACTATTCTCCGACTGCTTACAGATACTGATACTGTAAACAACACACAGCATTGTATGTTTGAGGAGTTAACACGGATATGAACTATTCTCCGACTGCTTACAGATACCGATACTGTAAACAACACAAAGCATTGTATGTTTGAGGAGTTAACACGGATATGAACTATTCTCCAACTGCTTACAGATACCGATACTGTAAACAACACAAAACATTGTATGTTTGAGGAGTTAACACGGATCTGGACTATTCTCCGACTGCTTACAGATACCGATACTGAAAAAACACAAAGCTTTGTATATTTGAGAAGTTAACACGGATCTGAACTATTCTCCGACTGCTTACAGATACTGATACTGTAAACAACACACAGCTTAGTAACAGGTCATCCATTTTTTCCCAGCCCTCCACCCTCCCCCTAAAAGCATACAAACTGAAAAGGAAAAAAAAATCATGATTTTGCTGCTAGCATTATCATAATTTTAAAATATATTTTGAGAAGCATACATATCCCTTTAACCCCTCCCTCCCAAAATACGTTTTGTACACTTGTTAAAATTATGAAAAAAATAGATGATCCCTAAGGCATATGTTTTCCATTGTTTATTTTTCAGATTACGTACTTTTGAAGCAAGATTCCCAAGTTGCCAGGTGAAATAAAAGTAAAATTATTTTGACTTTCAGAAAATTACATTTCCTGTCATTAGCTATATGTGATATGCCTGAATGACTTATAGCCAACATTTTACAAATTAAATAGGCCTTTGGGTACCTTGTATTTGACAAAATATGTAAACTCTCAAGTGTAAGTATTTCCTTTTTCATTCTATCATGCAAACATGGAAATTTTTATATAAAAATTATTCTTATTCCATTTCAGTAAAAATGCATGTGGGATGATCATTAAAAAACCCAAATATTTTTAAAAACAACAAAAAAACAAAAACAAAATTATATTTTGTCCTCACCCTACTATGATATTATATGATTTTTGATGGCAATGGGTAAATCCGTGATACCACACTTCAAGACTACTGGATCATTAAGTACCAATATCTTTGATTACCAAGTATTAATTAAAATATTAATAAACAAAACGTTTCCATAATGCATGTCGCAAACATTGATGTGTATAGATCTAAAAAAAAATTAAAAAATAATAAAATAAATTGGCATTTCACTATTCTACAAAATAACACTTATTATTAAAATTAAAAGAATTCTAAAAAATAACTTTAAAATGTGTACAGTGTGTGCTAAAAATCATATATTGTAAAATATTTTAATTTTATATGGAATTTATTTTTGTGTCTGAAAAAAACTAGCAGATTTAAATGCCATTTGAAAATTGGTTTAATTACAAAATATTAACACACCCACCCACCAACTGAAAATAAATGCTCACAAACTGATTAATTTTCAAGAAATTGTGTAAATATATTGTTAAAATAATTTACAGTATATCTAATGACAGTGATTGAAACAATGATGGCAATGATATATACAATATACATAAGTATGCAAGCAACACAAGTCTTAGTTGCATACCAAATTAAGCACACTAGTAAAATATGTCATGTTAAGACCAATGTGATATGAGATCACTTGTTTTCTGAGACCAGGGATGAGTTCAGAAACACTTTTAATCACAAGTGCTAGCAAGCAGTTTGACTGGTTTCCATTTAGTTTAACATTAAAGGGACAGTATCACACTTTCATGATGACAGCAGTCCTGATAAACATATTTGTGTTGAAATGTAAAGCATATACCTTCAGTTTTCTGAAACAATAAATTACAATTAACCAGCAGAAAATCCTTGAAAGTGTCAGTAGGTGTAATTGCAGTAAGTTTGGGAGATCCAAAAAATATTGTAGATTTTTTAATAATGGATGCGAGAGGGTCTATAGTTAAAAAACAAAAACAATTGGTGGCTGAAAGAGAGTCCAGAACTCATGAATCCTCCAACTGTATCTGACTATGTGTAACATTATGAATAGCACGTTTAATGATTTCATTATACATGTACAGTTATTTTTCTAATCTTACTGGTAGCTTAAACAAAATTTGCAATCCTACTAATAGAAAGAGAATGTGATATTCTTAAATCCTTGGGAACAGTGTACATCCTAGGGAAGTCTATCTATTTCACAACAATACACCATTACATACAGACGATCCATTATTGTACCTTCTGTGTTGTGCATGTATATATGCTAATACATTTGTTGGAATTGCTTTATATTCAATTGTTTATCACAATATATGCAACTGAGAAATATATCATTTGCATCTATGATATTGCACCTTTAAATGTAAAACCCAGACTTTCTAGTGCTAATGAAATAACTGGTAATGAACTTGACCCAGTAATATCACAAGATTACAAAGATACAAACCTTCTAAAAAAACAAAAATAAAATTATGTATACAAAGATGAAAATGCCACACACGTACATTAAGTACATCAATAGATATATTTGATTTTAAGTCTTAAATGATTACCATTTTCTTACATAATAATACAACTTTAATATATTCACTGGCAAACAAATTGCATTGAATTGACTATTTAATGACGTCCCCAGCACAAAAAATAAACATCAGCTATTGGAGGTCACACATTGGTTAAACATAAAATAATGCAAATAACTTGCACTCCAGTGTTTGTCAAAATGATTTTGTAGAACTCCCCAGAAAATATGAAATGCGATGACTCTGACAGTAAAACTAAGTCAGGATGTAACTATAAAATCCATCTGCTTTAGATATATTTCTGAATTAGACTGATGCTAGTTTACTTGAATATAAAGTTTGGGAAATAGTTTGAATTAGAATCTTTGTTTAAATGTTATGCTTTAGACATTATTGGCTTAGAGTTTCAAAATTTATATAAGTCAGTTTTGAAATGTTGGGTGTTAAGGCAAAACCTAGCAAGTCACATTTTGGTCAACATTAGTGTAATTTTTGGAGTTACTATGTTTGGCCTCACCTTACAAAGCATACAAAGTTAACAAAATATGATTTGATTGTCAAATGTGTAAGAAATATTACTTGCAAGGTTTTGCCATACTCAAGAAATAAATCAATCACATTTCTTTTTAAACTAAAATCCCATTTTCAGATGCTAGGTGATTTGAATAACCATTAATCAGCTAGTCAGATGACTACATTGTTCCAACTGACTAAAATAAATAGCCCCAAGATAATGACAATGACGATATTTTGATGTGAAAATGACTAAAGATTACAAAAAGAAATTAATCACCTATCTGACTAAATGCAATCTAGAACCTGAGAAAAGCCAGTTTTATCTCATAAGCTGGGTATATTAACTACCCTTCATGACTGTGCTAATATGACAGTGATGTTTCTAAGTTTGCCTCCAAAAAACAATCTCACAAACATCTGCTTAATCACAAAACTGGTACACAAACATTATATTTTACACATAAAAGCTATAAAATATGAAATTTTACTTCTCTTGATTTCATCAACTAAATTATTTATAACTAAATCCTTGATTATAAAACTTTAAACTCTATACTCAAACAATTTGCACAACTCTTTAAATTTAAGCACAGTACAGACAATACAATTTTTTTAGCCAATGTTTTTTTGTTGGGGTGGGAGGGGTGGGGGGGAGAAGTAGGGAGATAAAAATAAGAAAGCAAAACAAAGTGTTTTTTCAAGATTTCAGAGCAAAAATGTGTAAATATGGATTATCTGTTAGTAATGACTTCAAAAAAAGTATTTAATGATAACTCTCAAAGTTTTTGGTAGATATAGCCCTGGTGAAGATGTCAAAGAATGAATTTCTTTAATACCATAAATAATTGGTACAAAACAACCCAGTATTTATACTATACATTTTTATTCAAAAATATTCCTTTAAAAAATCAGAAGGGTTGGGGTAGAAGAAGGGAGATAAAAATAAGCAAGCAAAACAAAACTAAAGTTTCTTATTTTTATTTATGTATATTTATTGTAGAGGGTGGGGGTCGGGAGCGGTTGACTGGCTGATGTATATACTCTTTTTTTTATCGATGACTTAAATAATTGTTACAGAAAACATCACAGGTCTTTTTATGATGAGCAGAAATATTTTTATCCCTGAATTAAATAATTGGTATTCTAAGAGGAAGCTTTTGGAAAATCGCCAAAATGCTGTCGAAACTGTTCGAAAAATATAAATGTCAACACAGTGTGCGGTCCAAGTCTTACAAATGCTGGCACAAAACCCTGAAAAAAAATATTAAAGTATCATTTTACTAAACACTAGAACAAAATGTTTATTTGTCTGTACAGATGTTATGCCTTTAGATTGGATAAAACATCTTATGAAATGAACTTAGCTCATCTGATTAAAATTTTACAACATATTTCATACTAATTTTAAATTGCAGGAACAATAAAATAACTTTTAACAACAACTATCACAATAACTTAGTAACAATAACTAAAACAGAAGATAATCTATAAAATATTCACTCACCTTCAAGAATCCAAGTGGTCCATTTTTTCCAATATCTAAAGCACAAGCCATTAAACTCTGAAAAAAAAAAAGATTTAATAAAAAGAATGAATTAATGATTTGTATACATGTACTAGGTCTCAAAATATGCCTGCTTTGGCCAACATATATATATATATACATGTATTAGATATACACATCTCCCATTATTTAAACCAGCTAAACAAATAAATAATTCACCTCCACACAGACAGACAGACAGTATATAAAATGACAGACAACAGACAATATAACAAAATGAAAGACAATATACAAAATGACATAGGGAATATAATGTTAAATCAAAGAATTACTCACGGGATATTCGCCAGGTTTTGCATTCATCATTCTAGTTTTCATCACATCAAGAGGTTGTGTTAAAAATGTCGCTATAGCACCCTGAACAAAAACAACAATAAAAACACCTTAAAATTTTAATAAGAATTTTAAAAAAATTTTGATGCCACCAATTAACATAGCAAAAATTTATGAAAAACACACATATTGAATGAAAAGATTATTGACAGATTTTTTATTTTATTAATGTGGTGCTTATTTTAGGTCCTAACACTTTATTAATTAATTTAAAATAATGTAGAAAAAAAAGAGGATAATTTTAAAGGTAAATGTAAAATAAGTGGCAATTGAAAAGATTATGAAGAGAATTTAAAATACAATACTTACTGCCATAATACTCGATGTGAAATGGGTAGCCATGTTATCTTCAAAATAGGCCGTTTTTAACAAAATTCCTTTAATTTCATCATAGAAAGCAAGCTGAAAAACAAAAAAGGTTTTCAAAATAAATGATTAAAATAATACACATTCTAAGGCTAAAAAATAAAATATGATGTCATAGATATACATGTACATATATTTAACTGCTCATCAAGTTTTTAGTGGATACAATTTGTAAAGGAGGTTTCTTGTAGTGTTTGCTAAATTCCAGAACGTTTCAGTACTTTTTAAACTTACCTAATACCTAGTAGGCAGATCTTGGACTGTTAAAATTTACAGCCCTTGTGTTAAAAAATACTGAAACAGTCACATGTAAAATGATTCTCCACAACTTTCCGTTATTTTAAATAACATAAGTTCAGTTTTCCAGTATTTTCAAGGCATTAGAAAAAATAGTTCAAGTTGATTTTCCATAACTTTCAAGATTAATCCCATAAGAAAGAAAAACAAAATGCTGTACCTGTCCCACCGTGACTAAAACAGCCCTGGAGCTGGCCATGGTGGCCCCATTGAACATCTTGGTAAGACCCTCTTCACGTCCGACGCGATACAAGCCATCAATGGCGTGCTTGTAGCTGAAAACAGCAGGAAAACAATGGTGGCAAGTTAAGTAGGTGTCAAACACAGAGTAACTGCATCATAAGTTCTCTAAAGGAAAGGCCTGTTTGTTTAATGACACCCCAGCACATTGTTTATTCAGCAGTTATTAGGTGTCTCATATATGGTGTTTTGTGTGACTAATGGACTTTTTAGAGGAAACCTGCTACAGCCACATAGGCTACTCTTTCCGATCTTTTATATGCACTTTCCCATAGACAGAAAAGCATATACCACGGCCTTTGATAAATCAGTTGTGGATCACTGGTCGGTGTAAGCGGCTTACACCTACCCACTGAGCTTTTGTGGAGCACACATTCTGGGATGGAGCCGGTATCGAGATTCAAAATCCCAAGCCTCGATTGAGATTTGATCCCAGTACCTATCAGCAGTGAGACCAGCAGCTTAACCACTGAGCCACTAAGGCCAGCCCTGTTCTATAAAATGAGAGAAACCTAAGTCTGCCACATAGGATACTCTTTTTAACTTGTTGGAAAGGGTCTTTTATATTTATCCCAAAATACCAAATTGTGACCACTCCCTAAATGCGTCGTTTTGTACTTATAGGTACTCGACAACAAAAGTGCAAGTGTGAGACTCGATATTACAACAAAAGTGCAAGTGTGAGACTCTCGATATTACAACAAAACTGCATGTGTGAGACTCGATATTACAACAAAACTGCAAGTGTGAGACTCGATATTACAACAAAACTGCACGTGTGAGACTCGATAGTACAACAAAACTGCAATTGTGAGACTCGATATTACAACAAAACTGAAAGTGTGAGACTCTCGATATTAAAACAAAACTGAAAGTGTGAGATGGTCGATATTACAACAAAACTGCAAGTGTGAGATACTCGACATTACAACAAAAGTGTTGGAAATAAAGTCTTCATCAAAAATATATGTAAAATAATGCAGAAAAGAAGATAAAAATATTTTGTGCATGGTCATATACATGTAGGTCATCATTATTTTCCACTAATATTTATCATGTCAAAGCATTTTTTTTTAAATTTGTCGCATAATGATTAGAATTATCTGTCCTAGATCTACCATGTAATCACAATACAATGGATACTATTTCTGAAGGAACATTTTTTCTGACCTATATAGTCACTTGCATCAAAACTGAGCAAATCATAAAAACAATTACTATATCAAACTGAATTAATCACTGGCTAATATTGAGGTGTATGTGTGTGATGGAGGAGGGAGGGTACTTGGCAGCTACCAGAACCTACAGAAATAATCTAATCTCCATATTTAATATAAATAAACACAATCCAAACCTGCTGTGCTGAGTTATTGCAAGTCTATTTATTTTAACATTTTCTTTCATGACTGTACTCACTTTCTTCTAAGGTCCTTTTCTAACTTTATATCATTCTGCATTCTGAAAAATATAAATCAATGAAAATATATTTAATGACACTAGCAAAAGCAACAAACCAATTAAATATAGTTGTCAGTCAGTGTAAGTTAGTAAATAGTTAATTGTGCTATAGACAGAGTGAGCCATTAGCAGACTGCTACAACTAAATAAAGTTTGTTTTATTCAACGACGCCTCTAGAGCACATTGATTTTTATCTTATCATTGGCTATTGGATGTCATACATATGGTCATTCTGACATTTTTAGAGGAAACTCATTATCGCCACATAGGCTACTCTTTCCAATAAACAGAAAGGGGTCTTTCATATGCACTGTCCCACCGACAGGACAGCATATACCACAGCCGTTGATGAACCAGTTGTGGTGCACTGGTCGGAGTGGAAAATAGCTTCTTTCCACTCTAACTGCTACAATTAGAGGCAAACTGTGTATTGGAATAATGATTTTCATAAATGAGGTGTCAAAGTTTGTGCACTTCTCTAGTTTGATTCAGTATACTGACCTGACATTGACCAAATCGGCTGGAGTTCCAACAAAGCCTCCAGTTGCTCCAGCCACTGATGCTAGAAGAACTTTTTCATAAAATGGCATAGTCCTTCCATCTTGAGTCAAATTCTTTTTCACAGTCTCATATATGGCAAATCGAGTCAGTGAATAAGTAAGCTCAAAAAGAAGATAGAAATATTTCAAATCATGTCAGTTTACTTTGCGTCTCCCTCCCTAAATTAGCACATACAAGTTTGTGTACATTCATATTCTGAATAAATTGGTGTATTTTCTCAGTTTAATACTCTCACCTATATGAAATTGAAGTATTTTTCAAGGACTTTCAAATTATATATCTTCTAATTTTCAAGTACCAATTATGAATTTGTTTTAAAATATTTTTAAGGATTTCAAGGGCCTGTATGAGCCCAGTTTTTTAATTAATAATTTTAAAAATAATTTCCTTAGTTATATTCAGAATAAATTGGCTCTTTAAAAAACTATATTGATTTTGCAGTCTTTCCTCCCTACAACTCACCCAGTCCTTTTCCAAGTGACAAACGTCCCTGTCAGAACAATACATTTTTAAAAAATCTCTTATAATGAGTATACAAAACAAAAATGTTCTTGTCATTCCCATAAATTTAAATCCTGGGGAAACACTGAAACAGTTTGCGTGTAAACATACAACAGATAGATATCAGACACACTCACCTGTCGTGTTACAGAAGCAGAAAGACCATTATAGAGCCCAATTATCCCATTATTCTTCACCACCTTCACTCCCATTTTCAACAAGCCAATGTTTCCCTTCTGCTGTGTCTGTAGATGTACCTGCAGAAACACATTAAGTATTAGAAAACAGCTCACAGTCAAATAGTTATTTTCAAAGTAATAAATCTGTTTCCCCTCTGCCAGGATCTGGTGTGTCTGAGGATGTATCCTAAAATACCAAAATACATCCTATTCTGAAATGCATCACATTTTACTACTGGCTACTCTGTAAATAACCAATATTAGTTGTCAGACCTGCGATACTGTCTCAATCTAACACATGTAAAATAAAAGCAGAAAAGAACATCAAAAATATTTTTGGGACATAAGTATAGATCACTGTTCTTTTGCATTTTGAAGTTTGAGATTGGAATCATTTGCCTTTTAGATCCAGTATGTCTGTATTTCGTCTGTAATCAGAATATTTGTTTGCCAGGATCATTTTTCTAAAAGTCATATGCATTAGTCAGTAGTACTGGACACAATTTGGAATTAAGAATTTCTGTGTGTGCCTTTTTTTCTTCTTCTTTTCATTAAATTTTTTATTATTTTTATATATATTTTTATAGCACAATATTTGTTTTTTCTCATGAATGTGGGAATCTAATTCTTGTAATACTGGTATTCCCATAAATGAAAATCGATGCAATCCAATTCTATTGCCAGAAAATCAATCTTCAAAACAAAATATGTTTTCATGATTTCATTGTCCAGATAATAATTATATTACTTATTAGCATCAAGTTCTGAAATAGCTTAGTAAACTGTGAAACAAAAAAATCTGTAACTGAAAAGACTGAAATTGTGATAATCTAAATGAGGTTACCATAAGATATGAACCTGGTAACCTATAGGCTCCAACAAATTTATAAAATCTACAATTGCTATGATTTTTACAACTAAATCTCTTGTTATTCATTTGTGAAATACATTCTTTGTTTATTTTGGACCATATCAAAAAAATGAATGTTATAGACTCAACCACTCCCATCCATATGAAACAGTGTGTCATTGAAATTGTTGATTTTGAATAGAACTGACATAATAGTATTCAATCACACTGAGAACACAAGTATGTTTAAACATGTTTTCGTAAGCTGGGAATCAACAGTTTATTATCAACATTCAAATAAAACTGACATTAACCCCTTCTATTCTAAAAGTTTATATATAGTGCGATGTGTAGGATTTTTGAGATGATCCCTTATGGGAAATACATCCAAACGTAAACAAGTTGTACTGAGATGCTTACAAATGTTTAGAAAATGAAAGAATTTAGGGGAGATTATTGCTAACAATGTAATGGGATCAGTTTTATTGACATTTGGCAACTTGCCAGTAACCCAACCCTTGTGGACTTATTTCAATACATGCTCTCCAGGAGCTCAACCTCAAATAATTTCAGAGACTTGTCAACATGGTTAAAGTAGTTAATGTTTTCATTCTTTCTGCCATACCCTTCATAAGGCCTGAAAAATGCAAATGTCTCCAGGCAATCAAGCCTACTAACGGGATGCAAAGTAAAATTTGTTTTATTTATCAACACCTCAAGAGCACATTGATTTTTACCTTATCATCGGATATTGGACGTCAATCATATGGTCATCCAGACGTATTTATTTTAGAGGTAACACACTGCTGCCACATAGGCTACTCTTTCCAAAAAGCAGCAAGGGGTCTTTTATATGTTCTGTAATACATGCCATGGCCTTTGATGAACCAGTCATGGACCACTGGTTGAAATGGAAAATAGCCTTAACAGCAAATGGTTCTACTGAGAAGGATCGATCCACCTACAGGTGGCCTAAACTAATTTATTTTAATTAAATATTTTAATTTTAAAAATAGTCTATATCTGAATTTGATAGAGGTTAAAATAAAAAAATTAAATAAATAAACTGCAAAAAGATATTCCATGTACCCAAGCTAACCTTATTCAAGAATCAATATGTTCCAAAAACATACAATTTATCTTGTTAGGCCTTAGCAGAAATGTGTCAACTGTGTAACATGCTTAATGTAGTGTTTTTCTATTAATAATGTATGCAGGTTACCGAGAAATTCTAACCGGGTTATACCCGACAGATAAAACCAAACAACCATTGGTAATTGTTATGACAGCTGTCTCTTTCAAGGTTATTATAATTATTTCTTTCAAAGTACATGCAAATATACTGATCACTGTTATGTTTTCTAG
>JAULBS010092456.1:0-11764 GCA_032355785.1 Symmetromphalus regularis | reverse complement strand
TTGATATCTTTAGTAAAGTAAAGGTGTAGTAAAGTATTTTACACATACAAAACACAAACACCTGCAGTATTTTCTCTCACAGTGTATACTGATCACTGTTATGTTTTCTAGTTGATATCTTTAGTAAAGTAAAGGTGTAGTAAAGTATTTTACACATACAAAACACAAACACCTGCAGTATTTTCTCTGATATCTTTAGTAAAGTAAAGGTGTAGTAAAGTATTTCCAGGGGGTCATTTTACAAGTGACTGATTGATTGACTGACTGATTTCACTGATTGGTAGGTTTAAGGGTCCTCTACAGAACATGTTGGTAACTAAATGCTTACAATATTTCTCCATGACATAGTTGTAAAGCAGAACTTGATACCTATCGCAGTGTAATGACTGTAAACGTGTGCAAAATAAAATACATTTTTTAAATATCTCATTTGAAAGTAGGTAACTCAAACATATCTCTGCACCTCTCCTGTCAGAAAAGTGATGGGCCAAAATACCCCCCCTTCATACACCCCTGCTATAGATTTATAATGTAATACAATCTCCAATAACATAACCGCATACTTCAACATTAGCTGTCCTTGAAGTCAAAGTTACCACTACATTTAACAGTGTTTGCCAATCGGGTATAAAATTTCACTTCTTGAAAGGTTCAAGCCCATAAACAGTTTGTCAGGGGATCTATGTTGTTAGCAACATGCTTCTAAAATGTCAGGCTTAAATGTCTATGTCTACAGGTGAAATCGTTAACACCAGGTGTGACAGGTTAACATACTGTTACAAGGCTGAAGGTTATGAACCTCTTATCATCAATATTCATACAATTTCTAGATGTCCTGAATGTTAGTTATCATCAAATATTAACATGTGTAATGTAGGTTATCAAAGAACACAAGGTCATAGGAAATGTTAAGTCACATCATTATTTGGTCTGAACAAAACTGGGTCAATATTAAAACTGTGATGAAACTATAATGCCTGAATAAAACTGCATTATTTAAAATAAGCATACAAGTGTCTACTAAATTCTCAAATGCAGGTCTATGCCAAATGCTTGCCAGAATAAATACTGCTCAACAGAAAGTGAAAATATCAGAGTTGAATTCCTAAAAGTAAAAAATAAAGTTTGTTTGATTTAACGACACCTCTAGAACACATTGATTTTATCATCGGTTATTGGACGTCAATCATATGGTCATTCTGACATATGTTTAGAGGAAATCTGCTGCTACCACATAGGCTACTCTTTCTGATAAGCAGCAAGGGGTCTTTTATATGCACCATCCTACAGACAGGACAGTACATACCATAGCCTTTGATGAACCAGTTGTGGAGCACTGGTTGGAATGGAAAAATAGCCCAAATAGTTGAATTCCTCCCTATACACCCCCACAACCCTATCCTTACTTCTATTAGATAAATCCCAGATCTTGCCATGTCAGTACAGATCTTACCAATACTGTTTTGACATTTGCTTCCTACACACCTGAGATATGTGTATTTAATTAAAAATACAACAAAAAAGAAAAAACTATTTTTAAAAAACCAACAGAATTATATTCTTGATATTTTTATCACTTAATTGCTTTTAAAGATATTTTTACAAAGTTTAGCATCAACAAGCTGCTAAGTATTTCACACAGTCATAACAATATCATGCTGTTCTTTCTACAGATGGTAAATCACTAAATGTATTAACAACTGTCAATGTTTTTTCTAACATATTTATCTTGAAACAAGTCAGCTTGACCCCTTCAAGGCCATATAACAAGGATCTGTTCAATATTTATAAAACAATGAAGTCAAATACGAATGTGACATTCACACACATTATGAGATGATAAACTGCAGACCTGGCATGTCTCAAATACATTGCATAGATATATATATTGTAAACCGGACACTGCTGTTTCCAACAAACTAATTATTGATATTTAACAAAAAGCTGTCACTCAACTGGACACAGCTGTTTGTGGTAGCTATATATATCTGCTCTTACTGGACTCAACTAGTAAGAATTTCCTAATTAGTTGAGGCAAATGACTGGTCAATTTTCAAACTGATAGTCACCAGGATTGTATTGGTACTTAATCTAATAAAATAATGATTGAATTAAAAACAAAATTGTGACACACAGTTTGGATAACACTGTGGGAGTTTCAGGGGAGTCTCCTTCAGACAATTCTGAAAAAAATGGACCCCCTTTTTGTGCACTGCAGTCTAATATTATCTGCTTTTGAAACAATAATTATTAACAATTTACTGTCCATTTACTTTTTAATCTAGAAATAAACAATCATTCATTACATTAATTTCCTCACTGAAGATATATATTTTTATCATATACAATTTTCTGTAAATTTAATTTAAACAGTCTTTCTATGTAATAACACATGTAATAACATGTAATAAAACATGTAATAACATGTTTTAACTTATAAATGAAATTAATGGTGCACTGTATTTTGAAAGAGTTACATAATTTTTCTACTACCACCAGAAAGGCTAGATCTGCCACTGCTACAAGTATGAGATAAATCATGAACAATTTGTTATATCACATCCTTTAAGGTGTAAAATTATTCTGCCACACCATTAAGTTTTCTTGAATGTCCCTTAACCTTCATGTAAGGTGTTAGCATATATAACTTATGCACATATGCATTCCACGTTTGTCTGATATCACAGAGTTTAGATTAACCGCATAACAAAGCAATGTAAACCAGAACTCAGTAGACCATATGAAGGTAGTTCACCTAGTATCCTATGTTATTGATGATAGATATATAAAGCAAGGCCATAAAAATTATAACCTTGAATAGCATAACATTGACAAAAGAATTGTGTCACAATTATATTGCATTTTTTAAAGCATGCAAACAACAAACATCTTTAAAACCACAAATTTTAAGTGTATCCTCTGCTACATGACAAAAACAATAGTTACATATTATCTAAAATTACAATTAAACACAATCAGAACACATGATATATAATCTCCTTTTATATATATTTTTTTTTAAACTGTTTTAATAATATACTAAACCACAAAAGAAATGTTAATTCAGCTAATAATTATTAATGTTAAAATATAAGAATCAGTCTTCACCATCACAGGAGTGGCTGATCTTCTCTGAACTTTGAAATTGCTGCAGAATTTATTTAACAGCCACCAAAATACAAACTTCCCTCCAAATACTGTAATATCAACATGTGAACATGTTTAACCTTGTATCAGTTTGTGGCCTGCATAGATAATAGTCTGGAACAAACCATGTGTGATAAAGGTTTGGACTTCTAATGTAAACTTTAAGAAATATCACATTTTGTAAGAATAGTGAGATAACATTCATCACAGCTCACATCATTTTGAAAATGGGTCAGAGTTGAACAACCACGACTCAGTCCTGTCCTGTTTACTTACAAGTTGGAGGACAGTTGATAATAAGCTACAGTAATCATAACAGTTTAACAACACATATGAGCCATTCCATAATAAACTAATCGTAAAGTTTAACAACAGATATCAGTCAGTGCATAGTAAACTAATTACATAACAAACTAATAATAAAGTTTAACAATTAAATGCAGAAATAGTCAGTGTATAATAAATTTTAATTGTAGTAAAGTTTAATAAACATTAATTGTTTGTTTTTTTAAAGAAATCTAGGAATCCAATTCCATAATATTCCTGTAAATGAAAATCATGGCAATCCAATTTGATTTCTTTTAAACCAATCTTTTAAATGTTTAATTCAGTATATCACTCAGTGTTGGAAATGGCCGGGAGCCCAAGTCCACCTGAAATGGGGTCGGGCTACTATGTCTGGATAGGCTACGGTGATATAATCATTAAATACCTTCCAATGACACACTATTTATCCATGTGGGTAAATGATTCACATCATTTATTCATTGATTAATAAACTATATGTCTGTCTGTCTTGATTTTATCTAGCGGTTAAAGCTTAAACACAAACAAATTCTGACCATTTGTACGCGGAAGTTGTCGCTATGTGCTTATGCAAAGTAGCTTCATTTACAGACCGGACCATCTATGCGAATAACACACGTAGTACAAGCTCATTAGTAAAATAACGATGCATGCGCATCTTACCTTGGTAGAACTCCTGTAAGCATTAAAATTTGTCAACAGAATGTGTATTCCGGGTATTACCTCAGGTTAACAGTGCAGCGATCATGGATGGGACGTACCATATTCCATCCACGGCATGCATAATTTTCTTTCTTTCTCAAGTAAATATATATTGTGTGTATTAAACGACATTTTAAGTCTTAAAATAGGGAAGGAAGTTTGACCTATATAGAGTTAATACTTCGATAGCGAAATATATGGAAACAGGTGACTAACGGAAACACAACACCGTCGAGTATCGGTCATTCCAACCATAATAATGCGCTGCTTAATTTTCAAAGCAATTACAGTAGCATCCACAAAGTTCTTACCAGTACATATTAGTTTATTTCTCAGATATTTAACTGTAATTCAGCGATGCAAACATTTATTTTAATTGTGTCAATTATCACTGAAGAAATGAAACAAAAATGGTGACAAACGTCACATGACGAGAAGGTTGCACACCATAAATGTTTGTACATACATTTCAATGCTATTTCTATGTCATAACAAATTTTCTCACAAAATCAGAAGATGAATAGGAATAGCATTTTTGAAAAGTATAATTAGTTGGTAATTGTTCAGTTACAAAATATTTCATTTGTTTACCACATTTTTTACCTATGCAACTTTAAACCTGCATCAAGTGCGTTGTAATAATGGAGTAAAAAAAAAGAAGATATATATCTGTATGAACTTTGATTATGAAATAAAACTATATTTAATTGCAATTATTTTTGTGTTGTCAGTTGTTCTACATGACAATAAAATAAAAAATAAAAATTGGGTATTTAATTTCAACTTCAAATGTTGACTCTTCATAATTCACATTTGAGTAGGACGCTCTAAAATTTGTTTCGGACTCTCCATATTTTCTCTCATGAGTCCACGGACTCTCCATATTTTTGGATGAATATACCCTATATTTCTGGAGTTTATTTTTGACATACAAAAAAAAAAAAATCATAAACAACTTGTAGGTAGGTAATACTTGATAAAAAGGTTGGTCCACCAACTTTTCAAAGTTCGGAGCCCTGGTGACCACCTCAATTTTCAATGAATTTCCAACACTGATATATAGTTCAAGAACATACAAAAATTAGGACCAGTTATTTAAATATAATAATAATTATAATTTAAAAAATAATAAAATGTCAGAATAAAATGCTTAGTTTAGCACAATCGAATTGCATTCCAGATACACTTAACCCCTGCAATCATTCTATTTTAAAATAATAGTTACAAAAGACAACATTAACAACAACAAATGCTATTGAGGACAAACACAGGATGGGGGCGAACAGCTATTTATCTTGGGGACGAATAGGCTGGGGCGAATTGGCATGGAGGAAAAACATCTGGTACCGATTTCATTTGCATTTCCTGATGTGAGCAACAAGAATTAAGCAGCATTTCCATCCAGTTTTATTGCACAGATCACTTATTGTAACTGTTAATGTACGATTGAGTCAGTATGTTTTATAGGAGTAGGTTAGGTGCTGATGGAAACGGTCATACTATTTATCAGTCACCCGGTAGGTAGTGGTGGCATGTACAGTAGTCATATTAAGTATAATAATACACCTGAACATTATCTACTTGACCATATAACAATTATTAATTAGACAATAGATTTTATAAAATAACATTTTTAATCTCCGGACTTTCAATAATCTTAACCACCTAATAGTGCACAGAAAGTAAAAACATCATCTGGGAGGTAGTGGTGATATGTACACCAGTCATATTTTGTATACTAATACACCTGTACGTTATCTACTTGCCCATATAAAAATTATTAATGTAGGCAAAATATTTTTTTTATAAACAGTAACAGCATTCATAAATTATATATAGTCTTGATAAACGACACTAATACTTATTTTATTTATTGTTATAATATTATATAATAAAATTATAATATTAGTACTTAGTACACTAACTCATATCACATTAGTTGTATTGGTTAGGTAGGGCTTATGTTTTACATCCCAGACACTACTGGGGCATTTATGATAATTGAAACCCCAGAGATGTGAAATGCTATTTTATAAAAACAATTTTGTCACTTTAATAAATTTTTATATTAGTATACTAAACATGACTACTGTACATGCCACCACTACTTTCTGGGCGATGTTTTGCTTCCCAGGCTACCAGGGGGTAAATAGTAATCATTTTGTCATTTCCATTCACACTGAGCCTGGGTTGTTTTTCCCTAATAAGTATTTTGGTATGGCATGGTTGTTTAAACACTCCACCCCCCCCCCCCCCCAACCCCAGCACTAATAAGTAAGTAATTATATTAATAAAATTATATTTACTAAATAAACAAAAAAGGCAAGGATTAAACTATCAAACATAAGGGGAAAGAACTCACATTATCATTTAAAAGAATGAAACAACCAATTACCTTAAATGGTCTAATGAAATATATTTATTAGAATAATTATGATAACATTGTACACATGAATATATGAGCCATTATCAAATATTGGTCTCATGAATCCTAAAAAATCTAATTGAACGTTTCCGTCATAAAAGCCAAGACTCGCACATTTTGTTGTGAGGTTAGCTTTGAGGGAGCGACTTACAAATTAATTGATTTAACTCCATTTTCCAAACTTTAATTATGCTAAATATAGAATATATTCCAGTAACTGCATTTGAATAGCAAATATTTCACTAGCCAACTAGTAAAAATAAAGTGACTAGCAAGTTAGTATGTATTTTCATCATAAAATGATCTACAGTACCACCTATTTTGCATATTGTTACATTTTCCAAAATCAACATATACATGTGTTTACCATATATACTAACCAATTTGTGACAGTTTAATTTATTTAAATTTATATTAAGCACTCATGAATTATAACATTTACACAAAATGGGTACTAAGTCAAAAATAATAATAGTGCAGGCCCATTGGAGCAGGATGGGGGGCTCAGCCTTCTCCCCCCACATTTTTTGCAAGTTTTTATTTCAGGTAAAGATTCTTGCTGTGCTCACGGTTTTACACAACACATTTTATACACCCATAAAAATTAGCCCCCACCCCACTTTGAATATTTATTCATCCTACATTACTGTTGTGGATATGCAAATTTTATGACGAAGGATAACCAATAACTCAGAGTGAAGAAGATAGGAATTACTGAAACAGGAGATTTGGGAAAATCATAGATTCATATTGATGTCATAACTGTGACAGGTTAGACGAGTTTATTTTTAATTTACCTACAACTTTCTAAATGAATGCTTAAGAATGTTGACCTTTAAATTTGTTTTATTCATTTGAAACATTTATCCCATCATGCTTGCACACATTTATATCTTGACTTGTCATCCTCTTCTACATCCCAGTCTTTGTCTCCCAGTTGTGGCAGATGTAACACAAAATTATAAACTTAATAATAAATAGCATTAGCATTTTCAGAAAGAGGAGGGAGAACCCCCTTTATTACCAACAAAATTTATTATTATGCCAAAACACACATTTGGAATGGATTGAGTCCCACCCGATATACTTTACCCTTTCTCACAAGGTATGTTTTATATTATATTTACATCTACCGTTATTTCCTCATACTGGTTACATTAAGCAAGTTTTAAAAAATTCTTTGTTAGTAGGATTTAGAAATAGACTACTTGGTATGTTTCATACTGTGAACATAATAAGGTTATATTTTTGGCTTCTTCCTTATGACTTTAAGTCAGAAGTGTTATTTTTGTCTAGATATACACGTTCATGAGATGTTACTTTCCTGGCAGTGAGGCCGTTAGCATTTTTCATTACTATATTATTTTTATGTTTGGCTCTGTTTCTTAAAAATTATAACTACATGACCTTCATGTACATCCCATGTGATTATCAGCAACATTTATCTTTGATGACATAAAAGCAAATAGACCTATACAATTTAATTTAATTTTTTTTTTGTACATTATGTCTATTCAGGACATTTCTGCCAACAATTTCAACAGACTATTTGGTAGGTATTGTTAAAAAGCTAAAGTGATATAATTGTAAAATGCTTAACAATAAGTTTAATAACATTCTCAGTTGAATCTTTGTTAATCTTTATAGATAATGCATTTTTAAAAATCTTTGCTCAGTTTGCTTTAAAAAAAACCTTAATTAGATAAAAACTTTTTTTTTTTAAATAAAGTGTGTTTTAGATATACGTTTAGTGTTATTTTTCAACTTAAATGTTATGATGACAAAATTTGTATCTTAGCACTAGTTATAGTTCAAGGGAAGTGTAGTTAAAATTTAAAGGACTTGTTTGTAACAAAAATGTTGGTGATTCAGATTTCAAACAGTGTTGTTGTTTATCTGATTGATTCAGAATTCTAATTTGTGATGACTTCTGACAGCATTTAAAAAACAACCTTACAAGCATTCTTACAGAGAAAACATATTTTTAAAAATATTATTAATATTAAACAATGAAATATTTATAGGATATTAAATGAGTTTCCATTTCATATCATGTTTGTCCTGAGTGAAATAATTTTCAGCTGTAACAAACTTTAGAGAGTGACAATGAAAATTATTTCACGAGGGACATAAAAATGATGTGAAATGGAAGCGAGTTTAATATCCTTTTTATTACCCATTATCAATTTTAAGTTAAATTTGAAAACAAAACAAACAACAAAAATGAAACCGATTGTTTTACTTTTTTGGAAACAAACTATGCGAATAATATGACGTCGTATGATGTCAAAAGTGTTACGTACCAATATGATGTAGTACTAGGACGTAACACTTTGATATGTATCAAGATATGTTGAGCTATATGGGTAATAAATAAATATATATTGTCATTCTAGAATTACAATTGTTAATGACTTGCAATTCATGCTGTATTTTTATGTTCTTTACAAGGTCTTGATAAACATTTGTCTTTAATAGTCACTTAAAATTCAGATATATGTTCATCTGCAAATGATATGCATGCATGTCTTTCATATTGTGTATAAAGGCCACCTTTTGCACATTAAAGTTATTTTCCTATCTTTACATTATGTGGTTTTGTTTAAAATTACATTTTTTACTTCTATTGATAAAATCTACATGTAGGTAATGTAATAACTGGAGTCTTGCTGCGTAGACTGTTATTAGTAGTGACTATGTATTACAGAGTAGGGCTTAACAGCTTTTATCACCTGTCTTTGTATATACAGTGAGCTGCAGCTTTGACAAGGTGACATTATGTTTAAGAGAAAACTGATAGTGATAACTGGGCCAAGTTTGGTTGTCTAGGGTGGTTTTTGAATACTCTAACTTCCACTAGTCACGTTTCATGGGTCTTATTCATAAGCATTATATCATAATAAAGAAAGCATCAGTGAAGGGTGAAACTTTGCATTTTTTTCAAGTGACCTCCCCAGTGCGATTTTCATAATGGGTCCATTTAAAATTTACATAAACATACTGGTACCTCCTTGAAGTTGGTCCGTTGAATGTTTTTTTCTTCAAATAGTGATGTCCTTTGATCATATTAATAACCAGCAGGGATTAGCTTTCTTGTGTTAAATTTGTATCCTGTAATGTTATGTAGCATCATTCTTGGGTATGTGAAATGTATATGTAGACATGTCTATGTTGGGTGCGGGATGTAGCTCAAACGGTAGCGTATCCACCTGTGAAACGGTCGGTCATCGGATCGATCCTTCTCAGTGGACCCATTTTCAGTTTGGGCTATTTTCAAACCAATGGTCTACAACTGGTTCATCAATGGCTGTAGTATGTGCTGTCCTGTCTACAGGACAGTGCATATAAAAGACCTCTTGCTGATTATCAGAAAGAGTAGCCAATGTGGCAGCAGCCGGTTTCCTCTAAATACATATGTAAGAATGACCATATGATTGGCGTCGTTAAATAAAACAACTTTTCTTTTTACTTTGTATATGTACACATGTATGTGTATGTTAATTGTTATGCATGTTAATAATCTATCTTATTTTTCCACAGTAATTTTGGATAAAGTCTTTAACAGATTTATTTTAATTTTGATATGCAGGTACACTACTGTAACCATACTGTGTTTCACCTATTGGCAGTTGGTTGCTCAGATAAAAATATTTTTGAGATGGACCCTAGTTCACTTTTATTTGTTATTCAATTGTCAGTATTTCTAGTAGTAGTAGTTTAATGATTTACATCTGTTTCCTTTAACTGTTAAACTTTATATCATAAATATAAAAAGCCTTGAACATCATCATTCATGGTTAGAACATCCTGTTTTCTATGTTATCATAAAATCTTTGAATTTAAAGTGTACATAAAACATGCTCTGTAAGATACACGAACATTTGTAGATGGCTTTCTTCACATTTCAAAATTGATACGGTGTAATAATGAGTAACTAGAAACTTTTGGTTTTGCAGCATAAAAGACATATAACACTTACAGTGTATAAAAAAAACATTAAATTAAAAAAATATTTTCATCTCATGTTGAAAAAGTCACAGAAGCAAGACATACATTGTACATGTAGGTAACCTATTAATGACAGCAACGTTTACATTTACTGGTAAGTTTTTGCAATGGCTGTTTCGTATAAATAAGCGTCATGTCAGTCAGAGTTACATTACAATTGTTCCTGGAACAGGATGTAGCTTAGAGGTAAAGCCTGAGATTCAATGGGTTATTAGATCAATCCCCTTAATTCTCTTTCCATCCAGTGGTCCATGACTGGTTTAAACAAAGGCCATAGTATGTGTTGACCTGGATGTTGAAAGGTGTATATAAAAGAGCCCATGCTGCTAATCATAAAGAGCAGTGTATGTGGTAGTAGCGGGGTTCAGTGAATCATGTATCACAAATAGTCTGAACTAGGTACATGTTGAAAGATAGAATAATCTTTACTAAATTTTAGCCTACATTTTCTTTTGTTAAAATGTGTTTAGCAAAACAGATATTTTATCTTTTGAAATGATGTATAATTCATAAGTAGATATAAAATTTATTTGCTTATAAAGTGTGTATGCCATAGTAAAGAAAAGGCAAGAATTTAAAACTAGAAATTATTGTTTTTATTATTATTTCTTTTTATTGATAGTCATACATTTTGGTTTATATTCATGAAAATCAGTTGACCCACAAAATATATAATAATAATAAACCTTCACACACTTTTTATGAACAGACTGCAATATAGTCCAGCTAAGTATAACAAAGTGATTGTATAGACCTGTTAGCCATGCCCTACTTGTCCGTGAATGGACGGTCTAACCAACAAAAGCTCTGTTCTGTATCTTTGACGTCAGCTCTGACAAGTTACAGTTGGTTGACACAACTAAAAAAATAAAATGGTCTGTTTACTTGGCTTTAAACAGATCCTGGTTAAAGTATTTTTCCTGATTCACGGCTCACGGTACAATGTGTGTGTTAGGTTAAAGTATTTATCGTGATTCACAACTCACAGTGTAGTGTCTTTGTTAGGTTAAAGTATTTATCCTGATTCACAACTCACAGTATAGTGTCTATGTTAGGTTAAATTATTTATCTTAATTCACAACTCACAGTATTGTGTCTATGTTAGGTTAAAGTATTTATCCTGATTCACAACTCACAGTATAGTGTCTATGTTAGGTTAAAGTATTTATCCTGATT